>JAJJHQ010007619.1:46077-84923 GCA_021223825.1 Drosophila ironensis | reverse complement strand
AATTATTACTGAGCAGCGACTTCTATGGCCGATCAGAAGATTGTTGTTTTCCTTATATAGGGTTATAGTATTATATTATATATTATAATTAAACACTTGTTTTCTTAGCATATTGTGGGATTAACATTTGCTGGGGATGGTGGGTATGTTTTGAGAAATTTCCATAAATTGCAGGAGGGGCAGGATGTCTGGTTGGGAGAGCAGCGGTTAAAGTAGCGGGATTATGTTAATCTGGTGTGACCAAATCTAAGTCGGTTTTTTTTTTCGATTTCGTCTGGTCTGTTTAAAATGGAAGGGTATAGGGAAGTTTTGGCATGGGGTATTGATGTTGGATTCGGGTGCATTGTTTCGTTGGTACCAGCTGAATGCATTTTTAAAGGCTTCTTTTATGTAGAAATCAAAGAATTATTAGGGAATTTTTTTATATTTGGGGTTGGCATTATTGGCTGATTTATCATCAAGTTCTTAGCCCTTAAATATTTAGGAGATGGAAGAAAACCTTTTGATAGATATTGTATGAATTGCAAGTATAGGGAGTTATTGCTATAATCCTCTAATATGGTCGTGCCACTGTACTTCTGCAGCGAAGAATGCTGACCAGATTTACATGTCACTCGCTACCTACTACTCCTCTTCCTCTGCCAACTCTCCCTTCTGCCTCTTGGTCTTCCCGGCGACGACTTAATCATCGGCCCACAGCCAAAACACATGGGCCCGTGCAGCGCGGATTTCGAAGTTGTGTATTTCGTAATTGTTGCATTAGAACCAAGGAACGGAACGGTAAGAGAGGGTGTGACGACACAGTTATTTAAACAACGTTAGCCCAGTTTGTGGCTTGGTCACCAGCTGCCGCTCTGCCCTAATGCAATGGAGGTCTGCTGGCTCCGGCAGCAGATAAGATAACCAGAAGCGTTAGACCCCAAAATATACACGGCCTCCTCACCTGGCGTTTCGTTTTGCCTTGGTTGAGGGCAAACAAAAGGCTTTCCCCCCATGGCGTTGTATCTCGACCCATTTCCATTTTACAAACTGATTAACGTTAAGGTGGTTCCCTCCTTGAGCGGCTAAAAAATCGATTTATATTTGAGAAAACAATTCCTGAAAACAGATCATTTTTCGGCCGTTTTAAGAAGGGGAACCCCCTTAAGTTTCAGGAAGCTCCCATCTTTAGAGCGGGGACCTGGTTTCCTCATTTCGTGTGTGCCACTACCTTTTGGCGCTTTTGCGATGACTAAAAGGCTTTTGGTCCGAAAATTCCAGGTACTGCTACTTGCTGGCTGATGCACTAAAAAGAAACTTCAACGAAAAAGCCCACAAATCTGAATCATAAAGTGGCCGCGTCAACTTTTTGTTTTTGTGACTAACGTGCGTGTCACAACAGACAGCTTTCGGGGACGCAAACAAACTAAGCGGGGGGGCGTGGACAGGGGCATGGAGGCTTGTTGTCGATGCATTGAACTCTGAACTCGAATCCGAGCAATTGAGAGAGCAGAGAGCAGCCGGCAGACGGCAGACGGCAGTCATATAGTCAGCCAGCCACCCACATGGAGATGCCGCACAAATCCAATTAACATTTCCGCATTGTTCGCCCGGCCGGTCCACTCACTTCCTCCCACGTCGCCGCCGGCAGCTTCAAACCAATCCATTTCGATTCCGAATCTCAATGCGCATCCGAATCTGTGCGAAGATGCGGGACCAACATGCAGAGCATCTTGAGACGTGCTGGTTGGTTGTCCGATAGGCTTGGCACCGGACCGCCCTACTCAATGGCTTGCTGGCTTGCTGGCATCTGGCATCCCGGCTACCGCTAGCTTCCTTCCACTTGGCCGAGGAAATGGCTCGTGACACAGTTCTTTTGTTTAATGACTCTATAGATGAAGCACCACCACCGGCAATTGCAGCACCTGTCTCAGATAGAGCATTTGCACCGGGAGAAAAGCGTGGCACTAACTGCGACAGGGCCACCATTCAAACTGGAATAATGTACATACGAGTACGATGGGGTGGAGTATTTTTTATTGTATGCCAACTGCATAATTCATGATCCACACAAGTGGAGACCGGCAGTCGGCGTCGGATGTGTGGAACGTGTTTGGGTTTTCTTATTAGAGATCCCCCTTATTTCCAGTTTAATTGACATCCGATTGTTGACTCACTGACTGTTATTGTTTATCTCTCAGCTCTGTGGTTTGTTTCTGTTTTTAATTTCGATTTGGATCCGATTTGGGGGCTGCGATGGAAAATCGCCGGCACTTTTGGCCCATGAGTCACAAACCGCAACTGCACCCTATTTGGGGCAGATACTATAGATAAAACAATCTTATCTTGGGTGGCATTTTATCACGGCGCGGGCGGGAGGAACCAACCGATGCGTCTTGTCAAGCGACAATTAAATAGAATGTTCACAGGGAATTTGTCCGCCTCACGCCAGCGGATACAAAGTATAGACCAGAATTACCCTCTATGTTGGCTTACACTTCAACTTGTTTGAATAAAATCTACAGAGGGTTTGCATGAGAAACCAACTCTCCATCAGCCCATCCGAAAAGTATTCTTTTTACTGTTCAACGAGGAAAAACGATGGCCGAATCGGAACATTTCTTGAACTGGGAAACATGAGCGCCCATATTTGTGTTTGTACGAGTATGTTGCATACAAAGTAGATATAACCGAACCGCAAACTGCACAGATAAGCGGAAAAGGCAGCAGAATTTTTCGCTTAAGTGGGCAGCTTTTCTGCCCCAGAAGAAGAATCCGAATGAAAGTCGTAGAACCCACCCTGTGAGTGGTCAGAAGTTTTCCTGATCGTCTTGATTGTACTATATTTCGAGTGTGTAGCCCGCCGTAGGATTCAATGTTCTCTCGGCCATGGCCGTTTGCCTTCGTAAGCTGTTTGGCCTGGTAGTTGCTCTGGCGTTTAACCATTTTTTACGGCCTAGATATTTGCCACAGCAAACAGAAAACGGCAAACAAGAGCGATATGAAGATGAAAAGCTGAAAAGCTGAAAAACCCATGGACCCAGCCCCCTAGGAGTGTGTTCGTCTGCTTCACGCTCTAACGCTTGGCTTGCTCGCTGCCAAAGCACATTCATGAATGTACTATATCGTCCCAGCCCCCTCTTTGAGATGCAGTGCCTTGGATTTGATATGCGGAGCCATGTAATTTCTACGAGCTGCAGATTAATTAAAACAAAATTACTGTGTCTGCGGTTAATTTCCAATTGCTTAGAGTTTGCCGAGCCGGGAGGTGGCGGCAAAAAGTACCAGCCGGTCAGTATTTTGCAATTTCTCATCAGCCAAATTTGGCCAAAAGCGTTCCATTCAACCCGAAAACACAAGGCGTATTTTTAGCCCCACATTTCGGGGAAAAGAGTATAAAAAGCAGCAAAGGCAGAATGTTTTTGTTCTTCTTTGCTCTTTTCAAGGTAAATTACGATGTGAAAATTGATCGTGAAAATGTAGAGTGCGCAGAAATAACTCAAAAACAGGAGCAATATTAAAAAATTCCCGGAAATCGACAAAACAAATTAATGGAAGTCTGTTGAGCGATGTGGGATGTGGCGAAATAATCCCACAAGAGGCATTTCAGATAAAGTATTATCTCGAACGCAGCCTCGATCCGAGGGCTAACTATATTTCCCTTGCATTTCGAAAACGGGAAGTACGAGTACACGACTGATAACACAACAATACTCGAAAGTCACTTGAAAAGCATAATTTACTCGAAGGTTCTTTTTGAGATGTTTTTGTAACTTCAGTTTTTAGAATTCAGGGTGGTTCCCCCTCCTTTAGCGCGGTTTAGTCTCAATCAATTGTTAAACTGAAAATTACAAGTTGATATTGACGAAGTTGTATAGTAAGTCTTGGAAACGGGCAGTCGGGTGATGTTTTAGGGTAACCCAAAACTTTCAATGCATTTCCCCGAAACTACCTAATAAGCAATTGAACCGATTTTATTCAACTATAGCTCATTTTAAAGATAATTAAATTATCTTCGGAGTTTCTAAACGATTTATTATACCCGAGAAAATAATTTCTGAAATCCGAGCATTTTTCGGCAATCTTAAGGAGGGAACCTCCTCAATTGGACTCATTTTTCTCGGGGAGCTCCTTCACATATCTATTGGGATACTGATATCCCCTTGGATTGCTTTCCAGCAATCGGCGGTCGTGGAATCGGAATTGCGTGGAAGTTGCAGGCAGGAGCGCTGATTGCAAAGTCAATCCATTCCGCTTTCCCTCCCCCGGCGACCTCTTCGTTCGGCTCGCTGGAATTGCAAGCACTTGAAGTGCTTCCGGTCTCTTCGGGTCTGAAGTTTCCAGCGGCGGCAGCGACTACGAAAACAAAACAAACAGCAGCAGCAATAACAACAAGGGAAGTGGAATGTGGGCGGGCTGGGGTTCGGGGTTCGGGGTCTGGGATTTGCTTTTTGTTTTCAGCTAAAAGCTTCCACTAAAACTTCTCTTTAATTTTTTTGTCTTTCGGATTTTGTTCTTGCTGCAGTTTTTGAAAATGGAACTTGGGATTGGTGAGGTAAGGGCCGCAGGTGGCCGGCCTTCCTCCTCCCTGCTCTCTTTGCTGTTGTGGCCCCAAGTATCGGTATCGGTATCGGTATCGTTCTCCTCCTGGGCCCCCATGCACTCCAACATTCCAATCTTCCTGGACAATTTGTAACTTGAACTCTTTTCGTTGCCGCCTTCCCGTTTTTTGCTATTGTTGTCGTTTCTTGCTCAATTGCAGTGACTTCCCAAAGCTACACGTTGAGAAACAACATTGAAAAGTGGGAATTTTGAATGCTTCTCAAAAAGCAACTCATCCTTTTTCTGCCTTGATTGATAACTCTACTTTGTAAATTCTTAGCAACAAACGGATACCTAATTTTCCCGGTGCATGGCCCCCCATTTTCCCAGTGTTTTCTCCTTTTAGATCATATTATGATTATGATATTTTCATGACGCTCCTCACTTGAACTTTGTGCACCGCCAGCGGATTGTGGAAAGGCTGGTGGATGGCGTTGACTGACTGGGGGCGGGGGATGGTGCCACATTGTCACTGAAATTGTGTGTGCACCGCTCTGCATTGTGCCACTGACAGTGTAATAATTTAATAGAGTTCGCTTTGTAGTGGGAACTTTAGCTTTAGCTGGTCTTTTTTTTTTTATCAGTCGGAGACAACACAAACAGCTGAGACAATTGAAAAATTATTCAATAATTATCGCCGCCGACAGGGGGAAAAGCGGAAAAATCTGTTGCGCCCCATTAACTTTACGCTTTCAAGCAAGACGTGCGGAGCGAAGAAATGTTTCAAATATTGCCATAATATGTTTTCCAAATGTGAAAACGAATCAGAGCGGAGATCGATTCCACAAATGAGTTTCGATGTAATTTGGGGACCACGCCCACAAGCGAAAGTCAGTGACCCACAAAAATTGATAAATCGGCTTTGGCAAATTAATATCTGGCGGATACATTTTTAATTTGCAACTACTACACAGAGAATCCCAGATGAAGATCATAATGATGACTTGCCGCTTGGTTGGGTTATGTTCTCTGTTCTCTGTTCCGCTCTGTTCTTTGATATGCCTGGGAATCCAGGTCAACGGGAACCCGGCCAGCGGCTTCCCATCCCCAAACAATACAAATATCCCATTCTTTGGAGCAGTCCCTCCCATCCCATCGCATCCCATCCATCGATTATCGCCGGCAAATCGATCAATTTAGATATTTCAGCAAAAGATCACAAGCTCCGCAACATTACGACTGGGCCAGTCAAATTGCAGAGTAATTCCATTTGGCCAACACATGCACACAGGTCCCAGGCCGAAGCCGAAGCCGGCTCCCTCCTTGGAGGGACTCTCCCATCAGCACAGTGACCGAGGCGGGAAAAGTAAAATGCAGACAAAGCCTGTCCCTAAAACCCAAAACCAGTTACCGAGGCAGCGCGC
Organism: Drosophila ironensis; assembly: GCA_021223825.1. NCBI lineage: Eukaryota > Metazoa > Arthropoda > Insecta > Diptera > Drosophilidae > Drosophila > Drosophila ironensis. Next base: position 78,978 of record JAJJHQ010007619.1, on the reverse strand, counting down.
CTCAACTCCCTTTGGGGCCAAAGGCAAAATGTGGCGGAGACAACAGAAATTACCGCATAAGCGAGTAAGCGAGTGGAGAGTGGAGAGTGGCGAGAAGACAAATGAAAATGGGGAGTTTTGTGGGTTCGCGGGGTGCGGAAAAGTTGGCCCGACTTAATGAGGATTCGTGGGACTTTTATGAGCTGCAAGTGTAAAATGGGCGGATGCACTGAGAAAAACACTGACAAACCTCTACTATCTCCCAACGCGGCTTGTTCGGAACCATGAATCCAATAGTACCTACTGCTTCATTTTTTATGTGCAGGATAACGCAGAGGAGCTCCAAGAGGTGGGGGAAAAGCCGGTAGGAGCGTTGACTCAATGGCCTCTCCCATGAATAGGACACAGGAGAAGTGGCTTTGTTTTGCCCTGACAAATTGTTAATAACACGCAAAGAGGAGGAAAATGAGTCAACTCCTAACCCACTGACATCATCAAGGGACTTGGAAATTCCAACTTAATGCTTCAAAGAGTCATGGGGCGGAGGGAAATGCGGGACACGATGATATTTAACCTTTGATGGTTAACCAATATCTATAAAAGTCACTGCCTGTAATTTAAACAGGATCGGCGTTAGATTTCCCCCCTCTGCCATGAAGCCTGCACTCTTGGTCGGGGGTTGGTCTCGGAAAACCACCACCCTTCATTGCTTTTCTCTCCGGCAGGACTAGAACCTCCCTTTGCAAAGTGCCAAATATTTCACTTGTTTTTAATCTTTGCTCTCTCTGTCCCACTCCCTGTTTGCTTTATTTTGTCCAGGTTTTATTCTGGATAATTGCCCAGGGACATTGTTTTTTAGGGTGGGTATGGTTTTTTTTACGGTTTACGAGTGTGACGGGGAAGCTTCACATGTGCTTCCCTGGCATTGAGGGATTTGTTTTTGTTTGGAAAATGCGAATATTAACCCGAGAAACGTTAGCCCATTAACAGGAGTAACTCCATCCCCCAAACCCCTAGTTGCAAGTAAAACCAAAAAAGAAAAAATATGCACCCAGCCACCCCCTCGTACATGGCTGCAGCAATGTTGCACCAACATTTCCTGCCACTAAAAACCAACTACAAGTGCAGGCTTTTGAATGAGGGGTTTTTCAGGCGGAAGTCTATGACGTAAGTGGGGTGGCGCGGGGTTTGTTTTTTTTGCAGAGTAAGGGACAAACTGGGTCAACATTCTTAGCCGGAGAAGATGCTGTGGGGCGTGGCCGCGAGGGGTGGCCCAGATCTTCTCTAGAGCTCTGACCTTATTTCCTATGCAAATGCCGCCTCAACCTTCTCAGTTCAGTTCAGACTATCTCATTTCAAACGTCGTTTCTTTTCATTTACTTTTGTTTATGGCAGCTTCCATTATGAGCCCCTGTCTTTTGTCATTGCTGCCCCAGAACGAAAGAAAAAGTCCAAGCTGCCTCTAATTCCAGGTGGTTGTTTTCCTCCGGTTATTAATTCATCATCGTCAGGGCTTTCACTTCTCCCAGCGGATTAAACACACTTTTTTCTGGCTTTTCAAGGTTCCCTGAACCATCGATTTGCCATTTACCGATGAGAACAGCCGAAACGAATGTTCGGGTTTGTTGACCCCAGAGACGACCTCTTTCTTTAGGGTCGCTTGTAAACTAATTGCTCCATTTCGCAAATGCCTTTTTGAAATATATTTAACGTTCGCCACAGAGACAGACTTGGCTAATATCAATTCATATTCACCCGGTCAGAAAAGGACTGAGGGAGATGGACTGCAGTAGTTTTCAGCAGCATAGGGCATGGTGGGCAAGAGGATACGACTACTCGTGTGACGACCCTCGTTCCCGCCTTCCTTCTAGCGGAAATTGGCAAATGTAGCAGGAAAGTGGGGACAAGTTCCCATTGATTATCCGCTTGGGAACCGGGTGTCGTGTGGGCTGTAGTTAGTGCTCGGTTCTGTGGGACACACGTGCGCCTGCACTTGAATTATGGACCGCTGTATCTCTAACTGTAACTGATTCTGGCCTCTTCCGCTCTTGCAGATCTCAACGGCCCTGGAAAGCGAGGAAAAACGAATTCTGGAAGCGCATTTCCCTCCCAGACCAGAAGCAGTCGCAGGCAAAGAAAAACAGAGCTGAAGTAGCTACGCAAATAACAAAAAACCAAACTGCAATGACGTAAGTTTACACCGTCGTGAGGAACATTTGACAATCAATAGAGAGAATAGATAAGTTTTTGCTGTCAATCGCTTGCGAAGGACATTTCAATTACGCAGACGACAATTTCTGACTTTCATTCAAATTGGGTTCAATTCACAGATTCCCAGACACCGACCCAGTCAGTCCCAAAGTCTCTTCGTTTAGTTTGTCACCTCCCGGCATTGATGTCTACGAAATTTATGGGTTAACCTTTATTTTGAGGCCTCACCCGCGGTGGTGCCAGCTCCTCCTCATTTTGTAATCCCCATAATTTGTTTGGCCTATGCGGGGTGCGGCTTCCCATTCGTGGGGTTTTGCTTACCCAGCGCACTGACCAGCAGGCTGGGTTGCCCCCCGATAACTAAATTGTGAATAAGCAAAAAACGCAGCAAGTCAGCGTTTTTTTTTTCTTTTTTTCTTTTTTTGGGTGTGTCATTATTAAAATGTCTCCGAGGAAATCCGGTGGGCAGCTAGTGCGAGTGCTTTAAACTCAATTTCTGCGCCCAGCTTTTCCTTTGAATTTATTTAGTTCGGGATACCAGTTGAAATTGCGCCGCTCGATGGGTAACATTTGTCCCACGGAGCCGCTGAATGGGAATTTTCTTCCATTAAGGTAAAGCTAGAAGTGGCCATCTGGCGCCGGGTGAAAAAGACCATCTTGTAGTTGAGTGAAGTGCTGCGTGTCTCTCCCCCTGCTGCGTGATGCGGTAATTGTTCGCTTATCAAGTGCATTAATCGCAGCCCCGAAATTTGGGCCAAGAATAGTGGGTAGTCAATGTAATTACAATCGATCATCGATTGTGCGTTAGAACTTTATAAGCGCGCGAGGTTCAACTTCAATCCTTTCAAGCGTTGACCCTGATTGAAGGTAGTTTCAATGAGCTGAAAGGATACCAGCTCATCTGCGCCGCAGGACGAGAACGTTGGAGTGTGACCTAAATCCCTCAAAAGTTTTGGTGCAGCAGAGACTTTTGCCTCACGCTCCAGCATTTTTTCGGTCGGTGTAGCTCCAACAGGAAGCACTCCTGGAGTAACGAGTTCATCGCGCAGTGATATTCAATATTGATTGAGCTCCGTGGAACCCCCTGGAAATCCCCGGGATGCATTGTTTGCTCTGGGCAAACTCTTCAGTTTCGTGTCTCCTGACTGCCTGGCAACCTATTTTGTGACTGCAACTGCTCACATGTGTGGGCTTTGTTTGTTTTTCTCTCGTTTCGTTTGTTTTTGTTAATATATTTTATCCCCTCCCGGATTGGGCCGCTGTCGGCCTGCGGGTCTTTACGGACAGGCAGACCATATGGATAATGTACTCCGAATCGTTTTTTTGGGGCCCAAACCAGAGATATTTAGTTGCAAAATCATTTAAGCCCCGGCACACGCTTTGGACCAAAAAAAGAAAAACGAACCGCACCGCACCGCGCCGCGCCGCGCCGAACCAATTCTGACAGAGTCATTAAAGCTAGACGATAATCGGGGATCCGAGAGATCGGTGAACCGCCAACAAGAACCATTACAACCACACACAATGGGCCGCAATAATGTTAATTGGAAATTACGTCTAGGAATTGCTGAGGGGAAGAAATAACCGAGACGGGAGAGACAGAAACAGAATCCGAAACAGGGGCTCCGAGAGCTCTCGGTTGAGATTTACAATGTTGTATGAATTTTTCATAACATGCCACAACCTGTACACCATGCCGCCAAGGATGAAAAAAATCGAGAAAAACACTAAGAACACTAAGAACGCGATGCGGGAAAAATAGTTGTAATAGTCACTCGAGGGGGAAATATAAATTATTGAGCTCGTTTTTTAAGTAATTATCACACTGACGGACGGAACCAACTCACTGAATCACAAACCGACCGAACGGCCGGCTGACAAATAAACGAACGAATCACGAAATTGCCCCCAGAGTTGCCCCGGGCCTCGGACTCTACATCATTCGTTTTTCGAGCGTTTATTGTGTAATCTTTTAAGAAGTAATGCCTAAATCCGAGAGCCGAGAGCCGAGAGCCTTGTGTTGTTAAGAAACAAATAAGTTTCTGGCAAATCCAATATATGAAGACTTACCAAGTACTGTCACGGCCATGATCTTCCCAAAACCTACGTGACCTTACCCTAAAGGAAGGGTATTTTCGAGTTCGGTTTCTGCTTGCCTTTACATGTCATATGGAATTTGAGAGCATCCACAGAGGCTGTGAGTGCGGTGGTGGTTGTTCTGCTCCATCTACCTGGGGCCATTATGCTCCGGGTTCATCCATCCTCCGGCTAGCACACTGCCGATCATCATTTCTCATTTTATTGACTTTCAAGTGTAATTATTTGCCTTTTAGAGACAAAATTAAAAGCGCAGCAGCCGCGCAGAGCCACATTTCTCTTCGTTTGCTCTCGTTCGTTTGCTCTCTTGGCCTCGAAGACTGAGCAAGTCTTGGCCGCAATCGCAATCGCAGTCTTCAGCCGCAGTCTCGGTCTCGGTCTCGGTATCGTTTCAGTCTCCAGCGGGTCTTGCGAACGGTCGGACGTGTTTGCCTGCACCACTTACACTCTTCGGCCGTCAGAGTGCCTAGACAAACAAAAAATCGCTTAGCTCGTAGCGACCGCGTGGTGTGTGTGTTGTGTTTTGTGGGTGTGGATGTGGATGTGGGATCGAATCGATCGTGGGATCTGTTCGGTGTCTGTGACGCCTCTGCAAATATTGGCCAACAACTTGGCTCATGGTTAATGGCCATGAAGAAGCTCTATGCCAAAACCTCGTTCACCAGCAAGAAGCCGCCAAGTACGGCCGCAACGTCGCCCATTCTGGCCTACCATCACTCCACCCTGCCCCTACAGGCGGCAGCCCCCCCACACGCCACCGGGGACATTCTGCGCCGCAGCCAGAGCATGCACCACAAGGTGTCCGGGCCGGCGCTGGGAAAGGCCTCGGAGTACTACAGCATTGAGGAGCTGCAGGAGCTGGACCTGCTCGACTACCGCCACCCAATGTACCACCACTACCAGCAGGAGCTGCAGCAGCACCACGAGCTGCAGCGACAGCAACAGCAGCAGCGGTATCATGAGCATGAGCAGTTGGTGCTGCAGCTTCCCAAGGCGGGCGGCGTGGCAGCGCCCATCTACGAACCTCCCTGCCAGCGCTCCCAGTCGCAGGATCAGTTGTTGTATGTAGCCCAAAGGGCGGCAGAGTCGTCAGCCGGGCAGAAGTCATCTAACACCTCATCTAGGAATCATACTAGCTCATCATCCTCTTCATCCTCCTCTGTGATTTTTTCCACACTGCGCAAATGCGTTTCCCCCTCGAATCCGCAACCGAATCCGCAACCGAATTCGAGGACGAGTCCGAGTCTCAGTCAAAGCGAAACCCCTAAAATTCAGCTCTCGAAACTGGGATGTTCCATGTCGTTTTCAATTAGAGCTACAGCGGCAACCCCACCAGCACATGACACACAACAACCACAGCAACAACAACACAAGCAACATCTCTATAGCAATATACATCATAATCTACTACAACAGCAGCAACAACAACAACAACAGCAACAACATAAATATAAACAGCAACAACAATGCGCATTACAACGTCGACACAATTCGGTTAAAGATAGATTCATTGGGGGCATTACGACGATTTTTGCGTATGTTACAAAAAACCACTGAAAAACTTCAATTTCTGGAACTTTTCTATGCCTGTCTATGCCTGCATTTCCGATATGCTCCCGCGTAGTATTTTGCTCTAGAATGATACGATTTCGGGTGTGAAATCAAAGAGGTCCTTACCTTCTTAACCTTCCCACGGGTGCTACCAGCGGGCCCAGCATAGCCCCTCCTAGACCAGCATTTAATCGTAATTATAATTTAACGCCAATTAAGCTGGAAAACGCTTTCGTGTTCGCTTGCACACGAATCTGCATCTGCATCTCGAGCTTAACGCACGAATAAATCCGTCCGGGCATGGCAAATTTCACCTGCCACACATCGAATTTTCCGCTGCTCCGGAGCTATTTTCAGAGGCTCAACTATTAAATGGTGGCTTGCCCACAGCATCCCGTGTATTTCGATTTTCACCCCATACGTTTTCGAGGCAACAGCCTTCACAGCGAAAAAAAGTATACTTCTATGCAGCTGATTCAGATATACTCCACGTTCTACGTGATTTTCTATTGAATAAATTCTTTGTCATTGTAAATTAGTCTGCCAAACTGAGTCACAAGAGTAACAGGCGATGTGCAATGTGCTTTGTGTTCAAAATTAGTACTTAAATTGGGCTTACCTTTGGTATCTTTTACGAGACTAAGTGGGATTAATTCACTCAAGTACACTCATAGAGATTTCTTTTATTTCCGCAAACCCTGTGTCTGGCATGTCCATATTTTAATGGAAAAAAGTAATTTAAATGCTGATTGACTAGCATTGTTTCTTCGTTTTTGCTGCGCACACAAAAAGTTCACTTTCGTTGCCGCGAACGCAAGTTCGATGCAAATTAAAGGCAGCCAGCGGCAGGCTCAAAAAACACTTCAGCCCCGATCTGGGTGGCAGGGGTTTGGCATAGTAGTGGTTATAATAGTTATATAAGGCCCTGAGACTGCTCGCACAGCTGTGGACTCAAGCCGAAGTCGGATTTGGAGTCGGAATCGGATCGAGATCGGGGTCCGCTGCCTGAGATTGTCTGTCTGTCGGTTGTCCCGCGGTTCGCCGATCTGAGCACTCCATATAAGTGCAAAACTACTCGCGGCTTTTGGCCGGGCCAACTGTGAAGCGAGAATTGTACAGACTCGACTCGTTTGGCGGCTGCTGCCTGCTGCCTTCTGCCCTGCCTGCTCTCCGTCACACCGCTCATTGCGCCGCTCATTCCCCCAGTAACACACAACTCGTAGCAGGAAAAACACAACTCGAAGCTACCAGCTACCAGCTCCGGGCGAACCTACTATACCCGTACATTGAAAAATAATCATCAACCACACTTGCAATCACATCCGAAGTAAACGCCAGGGGATCAACGCTATTATCCATCTCGGCACTATTTCGCCTATTATAAAAATCAAAGATACTTCTTGCCGTCAACAACCCAGTTTTCTCCGAGTGTACAAAAGCACAGCCCGGGCAACTCGTCATCGCCTTTGCATTTTTCCAACGAAGGCGTTCATTTGTAGCCAGCCATGTTAACGCTGCGCTGCCTTTCTCACTTTAATTGTCAACCGAGGCAAAAAAGCTAAAGGTTGAGAACACGTAGCATAGCGCATATTAGAACATTCATTAGAATCATTTAATCGGTCCGCGCTCCGAGGGATGGCAACTAACATATATACCATACAACCTTATGACAGGTGTGTGAGCTTACAAAGAAATGCATAGCACTTCCTGCCTTGGCCAGAAGATCAAAGCCCTTTGGTGGAGTCGTGTGAAAAGTGGGATCTGCGCAGATCCCAGATAGACAGAGTGGAGTGGGCACAGGCTGCAGAGCTGTTCTAATGATCGGAAAACCATTTATCATTAAGCCTTTTCTTCTGAGAAGTCTTAATCGAGTTGGGAATTACAAGATATTTATTTGAACTCTCTCAGCTCGCAGTTGATTTGATGATCTACTCAACTATTGGTTTAAAACTTTGGCTTACATTTGTATAGTAAATTATCATTTAGAATGGGTAATAATAGGGCGAGAAAACCACTGTAGCAGATGGGATTTTAATACTACTCCTGCAACTCCTAAGCACCTTCATTTTCCATCAATTTGATCATAGGTGAATCTCTCCGATTTTACGACAAAACTTTTGTTTCTTTCAGTGAGCAGAGCATAATAGGGGCGCGTGCCTCCGTGATGGTGTACGACGACAACCAGAAGAAGTGGGTGCCCTCGGGCAGCTCCTCGGGATTGAGCAAGGTGCAGATATACCACCATCAGCAAAACAACACATTTAGGGTGGTCGGCCGCAAGCTGCAGGACCACGAGGTGGTCATCAACTGCTCCATCCTAAAGGGTTTGAAGTACAACCAGGCCACGGCAACATTCCACCAGTGGCGGGACTCAAAATTCGTCTACGGATTGAACTTTTCCAGCCAAAACGATGCGGAGAACTTTGCCAGGGCCATGATGCACGCTCTCGAGGTGAGTTTCCAATCGCGATCAATGTGATATCGATCTAATTTATTGGAATTATCCGTAGGTGCTCAGCGGCCGGGTGGGTAATAACCCAGGAGGCCAGCCCACAAACGGCAATGGATATGAGGAGGACATGGGCTATCGCACAATGACCAGCGAGGATGCGGCCATATTGCGGCAGAACAACGGCATAGGCGGCCACATCACGCCCTCGGCCCAGACCCCCACGTCGCAGACGAACCAGAACAGCATCCCCCAGAGCCCGCCAACGCCCCAGGGTCACCATCGCACCAGCAGGTAGGTGGCCTTCCCTCGTGTCCATCGTCTTGGTTAGACTTTGCTCGTCTAGGCGAAGAGTTACAACAAATGTTAACTTCAACTGCCATTAATTCTCTAAAGAAAATAGGTATTGACATGGTATCTCGTCGTCGAGAAATCTTAACTACAGTAGATGCATCCAAATAATGGTTGTAGGGGTTATGTTTTAGGGGCTTGTTAGCTTTAAAATCTTCATAATTCAAGTTTTTTTGAGGTTTATTCTATTTGGTGTCCGCGTACAAACATAATACAGATTTATATCTGTAAGTGGGATTGGGTTGAATGTATCGTTTAGGATTTGTGGTTGCCCCGAGCAAAGCAACACATTGTTTCTTGGTGTTTTCATCTCTCGTCTCATCGCTCACTGATCCATCCCCATCCTCCGCCACCAATCCCTTGCTCACCCAAAAAGGAATTCCCTCAGCGCCCCGCCGGCTCCGCAGCCCCAACAGCAGCAGCAGCAACAGCAACAGCAGGCGCAGATGGGTCAGCCGGTGTCCCACTACGGACCCACCGGAAACGGACCCCCATCCAACGGGCTACCGCCCCAAGGCAACCCCCAACAGATTCCGCCGGCTCCACAGCAACCGACGCAGCCGCAGTTCCAGCAGCCACAGCAGCAATATCAGCAGCAGCAGCAGCAGCAGCAAATGCAGATTCCGGTCCAGGGTGGATACGCGCCCTCGCAGGTGAGTGCCGACTGAACCGGCCAGCCCCCACCCATCCCAGAGCGTCATCTGTTTCTGTTTCATTTCATTGTGCAAATTGGCTTGATCCTGACTCTCCTCCACCGAACCTCACCGAACCACCACCCCGAACCAATCTACCAACCAAACACTAGCAGTACCAGCAGCCCCACTACGTGCTCTCCAATTCTAATCCCAATCTCACTGTGCATCAATACCCAAACCAGCAGCAGCCGCCGCAGCAACCGTCGCAGGTGCCGCAAGCGCCGCAGCCGCCGCTCCAGAACGGCGGCATGTACATGGTAGCCGGCCACGGGCACGGCCACCTGCCCAGCTCGGCGAGCGCCAATAGTGTGGTCTACGCCAGCCAGCAGCAAATGCTGCCACCGCAGGCGCCGGCAATGCCAGGACCGGGCTACGGCCTGCCAGGCGCTGGAGTTCCGCCGCAGCAGCAGCCACAGCAGGCGGAGAATCCCTATGGCCAGGTGCCCATGCCGCCGCCCATTAATCCGTCGCAGCTGCAGCAGCAACAGCAGCAGCCACAGTTGAATCGCATGAGCAGCCAGAGCGGTGCGGCAGCTCCGGTCCCGCCTCCGCCGCCGCCAAGTTTTGGAGCAGCACAGCCTGCACCGCCGCAGATGTTTAACGGCGCAACGCCACCACCGCAACCGCCAGCTCCACCGGCGCCGCCTGCCATGGGCGGCGGACCGCCAGGTCCTCCGGGTGCACCATGTGGTCCGGGAGCACCGCCTCCTCCGCCGCCGCCACCAGGCATTGGCGGGGCGCCCAAGAAGGATGATCCCCAGGCCGATCTCATGGGGTCGCTGGCCTCCCAGCTGCAGCAGTTTAAGCTCAAAAAGAACAAGGTGAGTGCCCCACAACAATTTATGTTACCATTGCATACGAATACAGTTTGTGGCTTTACTGTTGTAGTCCACCACCTCTGCTCCGGAGAACAGTGGCAGCAGCACCTCCAGTGGTGGCAGCGGCAACTACGGAACCATTGGACGCAGCTCCAATGGCATGGCCTCCATGATGGACGAAATGGCCAAGACGCTGGCCAGGCGTCGGGCCCAAGCGGAGAAGAAAGATGTGAGGATTGCATTTCAAATCTCTCGGAAAACACACACTTAACGAGCCGTTTTTGTTTTTTTTTTCAGCCCGATCCTGAGCCAGAAGTGAAGCAGAGGCCGTGGGAGAAGTCCAACACACTGCCGCACAAACTCGGCGCCGGCAGCGGCTCTGGGGGCAGTGGTCATGGAGGAGCCAACGGAAGTTCCGGGGGAGGCGGCAGCAACACAACGAACAGCGGCGGGGAGTCGCCACGTCCCATGCGCAAGCGCTTTGGCAGCGCCAGTGAAGAGACAATTCTCAAGGTGGGTGGTCCTGTCCAGCCTCTGCTGCGGCAAAAACACTAATCCCATGTCCCCTCAAGCAGGTCAATGGCGATGGCCTGTCGCTGGCGCTATCCACCGGCGACCTGGACACTCTGAAGGCTGAGATTGTACGCGAGATGCGGCTAGAAATACAGAAGGTCAAGAACGAGATCATAGACGGTAGGTTTTTGCCCAATTGGAGAGTGTCATTTTGACATTAATACCGTGTGTTTTCTAGCTATCAAATCGGAGTTTAATCGAAGATAGATTAACGCGCCGTCGGGATAATCGCCGAGGGTCACCCACCACTTCCCACAAAACTCATGAACTGCCGCTATACCAGACTCTGGGGACCGGAGAGGGTTAGAAAGGGTTCAAATTAAGACACTCGCGTAGTATTCGAGAGCGGGGGATCGATGCTTGCAACATTTCTAGAATGTTGACAATCGATCGAGGCAAGTGGAAAGCGCATATTTGTGGGCCACTTGCTCTAGGTTAACAAATAACAAAACACAAAATGAACATCTAGGCTATCGCAAAAAACAAAACACACAAATGCAAACGGCAACGGAGAAGTTTAGTCAAAGTAATTAATTATTAATTGTGTATTTTAATTTGGGAGGAAATGCTCACCGGCTTTTAAGTTATGTAACTAAACTCTACTACTGTTGTAAATTATTTTGCGTAAGTCCATAAGCCAATTTAAGTGTGAGAACAATTCTTGCAATGTTTCGGTAACCCAGCAAACCGATGCCTTATGTTTATCACCCAACTTTTAAGTTTGTTACGAGCCTGCTGGATTTCTTTTGTACAAAAATCAAAATGAACAACGTTTGTAATTAAAGCATAGAACGTATCACTTACACAAAGCATTCATATATACGGTTTACTATATATCTACACGCATATATAAGAATGTACTCATTAACCTAAACCTAACGGGAACTAGTATTATAAAAACTCCAAACGAGAAAGAAACAATTCCACAAATCGTCATCCTTCAAGGCTCCTCTAAGCATTTCCTCAAAGCACTCAAAACAAAAACACACACAAAAGCAACAACAATTTCCTAAGCACACGATCTCATACGACTCAACTTTAAGGAACCAGCAAGTCTTAAGCCATCCTTCAGCGAAAATAAGAATCAGAATCAGAATCGTAACAAAAATAGTTCAAAGCGGAATTGATCGTGGTGTTCAGGACTCAGACTTAGATCGAGCAAACTTAGCGTTAGAATCACACTTGCATACATCAATAATCCCCGATCTATACAGCGAAATTAGAATGCTAAATTAACAATCGACTGCTGCGTATTATGCATATAAATAATACATATACTTTAAAGTATTTATATAGAGGAACGCCACAACATATTGTACACTCCTCCCTAGACGACGATCCTGAACATATGCGTACCAATTCTACTTCCATACGACTAAGACTAAATAGCGAAATTATTGAGTGGCGATGGGTCAGACCGAGAAAACGGAGAAAACGGAAAGGGAGACAGAAAAGGGATCGGAAATCGAAGCGGATTGGATTGAGACGTTAAGAAGTGTTTAGTTCTTAAGGTACAAACGAAGAAAAGTGAAATTGTTCATTTAGTGAACGGACATTTATTTATACCAAACGACGAGTAGTAGTTGTGTACAATTCGAATGAATATATATATTTTAGTTTTTGCAATTTAACAATAATTTTTATATTGACTGTGCGAGGTTACGTCGATATATACATATGAGTAAATATATATAGATAATATGGAATACGTAGTTGTATGGCCACACACGCGGTCCGGTGTGTATGTAAATGTTATGATTTTTGTATTTTTATATATGATCTTTCCATTGCGGCAACAATGGCAACAATTTAATATTAAACACACGTAAACTATTTTAAAGCAAAGGAGAGCCGAGCGTGCATCGTCGTCGGCGGGCGCAACTTTTTATGTATTAAATTAAATATATATTATACACTTATATACAAGCAGAATATTCAATATACATACGTGAGAAAGACGAGCAGAAAGCCAACATTAACTCGAGATCAAAATATATATTAAAAATCAGCAACGGATTCACTTAGATCGATAAGGGATGTAAGTTATAAAGTAACGATCGAAAGGAATAGAAGCGCAAAAACATTATATGCATATTCAACAAAAAAAAACGTACAGTGAAATAAACAAAACGTTTGTATGTGAAAACCAAAACAATGTCTTTGATTATTTTTAAATTTTTTGGTAAATATTTTAGTTTAACTTTTATGTTTTCTTGACTTTCTAAGGCTTATCTCGAAGAAAGGACAAGACAAAAATAAAATATCAATAATAATATTAACTTTTAGATAAAGTTGCATTATCATAATTTGCATTATCATAATTTGTCCCTGAAAGATTATCTTTACATTTTATTTTGAAACGTTCAGGCTAACGGAAAAGTTTACTCTCAAAAACGGTCTAAAGCTTTTTTAAACATTGTCGATAGCCGATAACTTCTGGTTGTAAAGCTTGGTTTCAACTTTTCTTAATCTACATGTTATCTACATAAAATTGTAGAAATGACAACATTCATTTGAGATTATCGATTTTGCGGACGAAATTTTATTTTTTAGGATAGTTTGTGAAATCAATAAAATATTAAAACTATTATTATAGCTAGCCGATTATTTTGAAGACTGCTGCTATCTCTAGTTCTAGCTTTTTGGGAAAGCTTTTGCCGGCTCTCTTTTGTATTTTTCAAAATTCTCTCAAGTCAAATATAGCTTTTTACACCTGGGGTTCATAGAGTTCAAAGGTATTTTCTATTACAGGGCGAGATAATTTCAAATTGTACCTTTTGTTAAAAAAGTTAAACACTTTGTTCTTCAGCACTCCCTCCTGCCTTTAAAATGTAGAAATTACAAAATGTAGGTGAATTGTACATTTTTTGTATACAATACTATTTGGGTAAATGCTAGATTTTAAGTTACGATTCCATCACGTATACGTCATGAGGTCATAACAAGCATACGACTCTTAGGTAACAAGAAAAATTATAACATTAAATAATTTGAGTATCTTCGTCGAGTGCATACTGGGTACTGATGGTCGAGATGTCAGCCAAAGCCCTACTTTCCCAACGCCTCTCTCGCGCCGGTCTGGGCAGTCACTCTTTGCAAAGAGGATTTATAAGCTTCTCCGTGCAGTCTCTCTTTGAATTTCAACGAGTAAGGTTGGTGGTTCCCGGCGTTCGCGCTACAAAATACAAAATAGCGGCGGCTTCAATATTTATTCTTATTGTCTAGTGCGCGTGTGTGTGTGGGTGTGTGTGCGTGTGTGTGTGTGTGTGTGGAGGAAATTTGGCAACAAACCGAAAGAATACCTATTCGTTGTAGAACAAAACAAAATATTTAAAAGGCATTTGAAAAAACTGAAATTTTATATACATACTTGTGTATGTACAGTGTGGTCGCTTGTGCCTGCCCCTGTGGTCTGCCGAAAACATTTCATTTATTTATTGAAATGCCGAACTGCAATCGAGATTGAGCAACAGCAGCGACAAAAAAATGATAATAAGAGCGTCCTCATTGATGCTGCAAACAGCTGACTGCTGACTCGTGTGGGCTTCTCTGCGGGTGCTCAGCGTGTGGCTTCCCGATGTAAATTATTTACATACTGTAAATGTTGGCCAAGTTTGAATAAAGTGCCGAATGTTTGTGCGTCCGCGGCCCAGTAACGTGGCAGTGAACATCAGACGAAACTATATTTAGTGGCTCCCGCAGCCGAAACTAATACCGAAATATACCCAAAACATGAAATAGTCTTATCGTGGCATCGGGCATTTGAATAAATCAAGAGGAACAATCAGAGTTTTTAACAAAAGGCGGCAACCTCGACATTGAATTTAATGGTTTTCTGGCACGCCGATAAGCCTAGTTCGCGATTGGCAAACCGGATATGGTTGAGGAACCAAAATATGCTAATTCGCGGGCCGTATATTCTCAAGTTCAAAGTTTGCACGACATCTATGACAAAAACCCCTTTGTATCTCCCATTTCGTAGTTAATTTTACCGAAGTTTGTAAAATTCTTCACACGTCTACTCGCATTGCCTCGCCTTCTCCCTTCGTCGGCCCTTCTTCGCCTTCTCTTCGCCACGACCAGCGAACCGAGAACCGCGAACCACGAACCACGAACCACGAACCGCGAACCGAGTGACAAAAACAGAACAGGAGAGGAGAATCAGCAGCCAAAACAAAGAACGAAGAGTTCCATCGACTGGCTTATTTTAGAAGCGGGGATTTAACAATCGAAGAGTACAGAACGGCATTATTTTTGAGAAGAGAATAATCGGCAGCGTTTTGGTTTGGTTGAAATTCGAGGTGCAAAAGTGGGCTTGTGGTTGGGCCGAAGGAAGACTAGTTGTTAACGTGGCCTTTCAGCTGCCAATAAGAATTCGGTCAGTCGTCGTGTGAGTAGCAAAAAACAAAGAAAACACCGTTTGTTTATTATGTGTGCCACCAATCGAGCTTTTCCACCCAGCCCTCGGTTCCCTTATTGATTTGCATTCGCACCAACACACACAACACCCAAAAAAAAAAATACTCTGAAATTTTTGGCCACCCAAATGTGATTGGGGAGCTTTCTTTGACCACTCACGTGCATTCTACACAACATTAATGGTTTTTATGTACATGCCTGTCACTAATCAATCACAGATCCATGTTTTCGTAACACGCAAAAATCAAGTACTCTCTATTCGGTATCCCGAAATCGCCAAAACACGGACCAATTCCGATAACGCTGTGTGAATTCCTCAAAACTAAACGCAATCTATTTTTATTCCCCGAATTGCTACGCACATCCCACGGACCCAATTGTTCCATCAAATTGCGTTACATGGACACGGTAAGTGAAGCAACCCCTAACGTATCCTTCCGCAGCTTTCAGGGCTTGGTCCTTGCTCTTGGGTGTGGGTTTTTAATGGCTCTATGAAGACGTTCCGGCGATCCTCCGCGCGATTAGGGCACACCGTGCGTGTTTCGCGTCTCCAACCCTTGCGGCCCACGCTCTCATCTTTTGAATCTATTCCCTTGGACGCTCTACCACCCTTGGGCGCTTGCTGGAAGCGCTTGAACCACCCTTACTTGGGTGAAAACTGTGTCACCGCCTGATGACGCTGCCCAGCCTGCGAAAAATGCACAGGGAGAAACGAACGTCGTTTTAAATTGTAGAAAAAGAGGAAATTTATCTTTGTGTTGCAACTGCTTATTATTTCGCGAGCACTAAAATTAATCGTGAATGCTGTAAAGGCTGAACCTACCATTTTCCTCTGAGTAATTATGTTACTATGTTCCTCCGGGTAATACAGATTTGTTGAATTTTAAAGACTATTTCGACTTTTCCCTTATTTTGGAACTGCTGCGTTGTTCCTCTCTCTCTGCCGCTGGGTTTTCCTCTCTTATACCGCATCCTGTGCCGGTCGAAGCTTTTCCGCTTTCCGTACAAGCTTTCCTCATAAAAATGTACAAAATGTGATTTGGGTAAACAAAAACATGCCGCCTCGAACTGTAAACATATTTTTATGATTTCCCTGAGATTTGGTTTGCCCACAACGCAGCCAAGGCGTTGACAAATCAATGGAGGTGCGCTGAATTATTAAGGGTTGCCCGGGTAACCCATGGCCCCCAAGTGGCCACCACTTTACGCGTGTGGTCACAACGATTGGCCCCCGGGTTCAAATACCTCGCGGTCGAAGGTAAACAGGGGCCAACTAGAGTGTTTATACCTTTTTGGGGTCCCCGTGGTGGAAAATCAATAAGTATCCTCGGGTCGTCGTCTGGCTGTCTGGGACCCAAGCATTTGGACTGAGCCTGGCCAACCATCGATTGGCATTCTTGGGACCAGATAGCTCCGATCGATAAACTAATTTCCCAGCCGGTGGGGCAAAGTCGAAAGGTTCTCCCGACAACTCTAGCCAGAGTTGTGTACAATTTTTCACTGATGCTTGCAGTTGTTTTGCGACTGAACTTTGTCTTTTGACTCTCGGCTCTCGACTCTGGCTCTGACTCTGAGCGGGCAATTTTGTAAGTTTCAGCACGCAATCGCCACCCCTTTTGTTTTGCTTGCCTTCTATTTTGTGACCTCTGACGAGGTCTCTGGGTTGCGTGGTCCAGTAAACTTTTCCATCCCTGCGTATGCTTAATATCATTAGCAAAATCAAGTAATCGCCCTGTCTGCTTTTGCGACAGCACACAACCAAGAACCAAAAATAGCTCAACCTTGACACCAGCCAAAGTTCGATTCGGATCTACTTATGTGCATGGATGATGGTGAGCTAGGTCAATTGAACTTTCCACCGTCCCCCGTACTTTCCACCGGGAGATTGATAAGAGTGGAAGCCCTTGAAAAACTGGATTCTGAAAAGTGTAATTATGGAGTGTAAATGTTTAAATAGTCGTTTTGTTTGCCTACTGCTTGTTTTATCGGAGGCTTTGGGTACGCAAATCACTGCCTTTATTCGCTGTTAGCTAAACATTCACAATCATTTGCCGCGTTTCTGTGTGAGCCTCCACGCCTTATCAATTTGAATAAAATGTTTTATTCGAATATTTGCGGAAAAGTGACATCATCGCTTTGAATTGTTTTTGCGCCGGTGTCGTCACTTGACACATTTTATTGACCCATTAAGGAGCAGACAAACAAACATCGTGGTGTTGATACCCGTTTCTTTTTCGAATGTTCAGATCCCCATCGGAGCACCATAGCCATTCATAAGTAATTAATAGCGATATAGTCAGCAAACACGTTGATAAGATAAGGCCCGAGGCGGCACCCTTGACCGTGACTCAGAAAGCGGAGGAAAATGAATACGGGCATTGCTAAGTTCAATTCATCTGCTTGGGACGACCTTCGCGCGATGTGGTCTGCCGGCTTCAGATTGAGTAGGATTTGAATGGATTGGATTACCCAACCGCTATTTTTAGCTCTTTGGCGTGGTAACGGAAATCATTTTCAATATTCATTCGCATTTGAATGTTACTCGCAGCTCGCACTTGGTGTGCATTCAAAATTGTTTGCACATCGGGGGTACTGGCGAGTACCTGTTGGCATTGGCGGCTTCTGAAAGGCATCGTCACCGTAGGTGACGCAATTTCTCCGGCGGCCGTTGACCGGGCCACCTCTGACCCTTGCTTGGAGTTGAGTTGGTAATTGAAACGGAAGTACGGGCCACTTGTTGCCATTGCCTAAGCTACAAGCTCATTAAAACCAAGCTTGAGAAGCGGGCCGCGCACGGCGACCAACCGCGTTTGCATGAGTTTGCATGGCATTAATTAGGCAGCGGGTCTTCTGGGAACCTAAACTATTACCACACTCGGAAAATTGTGCAGAACTTTGGCTCGAAGAGAAACTGAGAGCTACACTGTAGGAAAATATTGCCAATCAGGCCTGGAAGGTTCGTTTAACAGAAATGAATTTAATTCATTTTCCCACATAAAAGATCCTGCTAAAAATTTTCAATTTCCCAGTCTTATTTTCCTCTTCCTGGGAGCAGTTTCCCGAGGATCGTGAGCAATGTGGACACTTTCCCACAAGCCCGTTAGAGAGGAGGTTGCTGTCAATCAGCGGCGATGGGAACATGTGTTCGGATGCTGCTACCGCTGGCCCCAAAAAGGAGGCGTGGCAACCGCGTGCCGCTTTGCCCCTTTGCCCCTTTGGCAAGCTGTTGCTTGCACTCTAAAAATATACAGAATACTTGTTGCTCTCGTAATCGCCTTCTCACCCACACCGCCTCTCTGCACCGTCCCGGCTTTCCCCGCTTTTCCACAATGGCGAGGGGTCAATAGACGCGCCAGTGGTTGAGAATGCTCGCCAGGCGTTTTGTACTTGGTGGCTAGCGGAAAAGCAGAAAGCAAGTGGAAAAGCAGCGGCGCAGAAAGCCGAAGAATGTGGCAGCCACACTGTGGCGTGTGTTGGGATAAAAAAAGAACCAAGAAAAAGCGCAGAAAATACGAAAGCTTCGATTGATATTAAACAGATAATGGACAGCATAATGACGCTTTAGTTATTGTTTTCTGCGGATTTCCACCATTTTCGGAGCAAAGCTTTTTGGCGAAAAACCATCAGTGGTCCCGGGGCTGCAACAAGTGCCAAAGGTGGTAGGGGCCACAAAAGGTTATCGGTTATCTGTGCTTACATATGTTAGTTCCCCGACGCCCATTCCCGATTGCCAATTCTCTCGAATGGTTTCTAATAAATCCGTGAAACAAAGGCAAGAGAGCGGGCACACGAAAGGTCTAAAAATAAATAGGCAGCACACAAAACTCATTATAAACAATCGGGTGAAGTCGTAAAAACTGCCCCTTACGTCATTTCTTTTCCGTCTCCGTCTTTCTGCCGCGACTCCAAACGAAGACTCCATTACGTCAGTTAATTTAGCCCAAATGAATGGAGAACACATTAGGGGGAAGCGAAATCCTCCGGAAAACTCCTGTCATTCCCAACAGATTTCAAGCCCCCCAATTGGCTGTCTGAAATTATGTTGCGATGCCGATGCTTGCTCTTCTGAATACATCTGCTCTATGTTATGGGAGATACGGATTAAATACAGCCTAGAGACCCAAAATGACTAGAGACTTTCGAGGTTTCCTCAAAAGAAAACAAATGCTTCCATCACTTGCACGAGCTGTAGGCGCCGGCGCAGAAGATGAAGATCGTTTAGTATCTGAGAATGCTCTCGCCTCAGGAAGATCCGAAAGATTCGAGTGCGATCCGTTCATTTCAGTTGAGTTCTGTTTCTGTTTCTGTTCTGTTCTGTTCAGTTCAGTTCGGTTCGGTTGTTTTCTTTGCGTTTTAAAGATTTCCATTTCCATTTTCATTTGCGTTTCTTGCTTCTTTGAACTGCATAACATTTAATACCAGATCTGTTGGATTATATGCGTTTTTCCATAATTTGGATGTGGATATTGTGTGAGTGGCCAGATTTTTCCGAGCGTATTTTTATTTTCCCCCAAAATGAAAAAATTGTAGAATTGCTATAAATAGTTTTGGGGAGGGAAATCAAAGGGGAAGTGGATCGTCGTTCATGGCTGCCCCGATACACAAAATCCGCTCTCAAATCCGATGCCAAAACTAATAGATCTGCATCTCCTATCCGCAGAACGCCAACTACGACGACGACGATGGTTGCCACCACCTGTGGGACTAACTCGCGCTGGAACTGAATGATGGATCTGGCAGATCAAATCGATGACTATATCTGTTCGTTTGAGGGACTTGGTGACTTAACAATGGACTCCCTGGCCATCTTCATCTTCCTGTGGGCCGTGCTGGCCCTCTTCTCCGTCTGGCTGATCAAGCTGCTTTACCACAAATATCTCAACAAGGGCAAGGCCCCGAGCGCAGCCAACAGTCGCCAGAGCAGCGTGGCCCCCGGCTCCGTGTCAATCTCCGGCAAAACGGAGAAGCGCCTCTCCGAGCCGCGCGATCTACTGGCCACCAAGAGTAAGGTGGCTGAAGATCTATCGAAGCCACTGGGCGGAGCTGCCGGCGGCAGCGGACGGGGTCGTTCCTCGGCCTCGCCCTTGAACTCCGTCGGAGCAGCAGTCGGCGGTCCGCGGCGCCGGGTGGTGCGACAGAGCTCCACGGGCCCGGAGAACCGCAAGAAGCGGTATGTGCCGCCACCATCAAACGTCGTGGGTCCGGAAACAGTAAGTTGACTGCAAACGATGCTACAAGCTCTACTCTAAACCGACCTTTAATCGTTTCGCCCGCAGAGCTCGGTAACCTGGACCAGCCAAGTGTTTCGCTGGCTCTACAGCGACCTGGTCATAGTCAACGAGCTGCTCATGTCCTGGGTGATTGCCATCAACGACTCTTTGCGCAAGTCCGTGGAGGAGGTGAGTTTGCATCGGATGTCATCACATGACATCAGGCGGTAGCTCGCGGCTTTGACATCATCCCGGTGGAGCTCTGATGTCATGGCCGCGAGCAACTTGGCTTGGGCTCCCAATTGATTGGGCATTGAACTTTGTTCTTGGCCCGCCACGACATTCAACTTGAAATCGATGTTCGGGTAGTCGGCTCTGAGCTATTCCCCTTTCTACATCTTTCTATATCTACATGCCCCGCGCCCTTGGAACCCGCTCAGCCGTAACTGATGGCAAAACGCGTTTTGTGTTCAGCGCTTTTTCACATACCGAGCAACTGAAGAGCTTACTTACTAAATGAGTGTCAGGTGAAACGCAAACTTTCGGTCTATAAGTTGACTTCGAAGGAGAAAAAAAGTTGTACAACTTATAGAATTCCTGTAAATGAGACAAAAATTAATAATTAAATTACTAAAAGACTGATAAAGACTGATTTTATAATCTATCCAATTTTTGTGCCTGACAATATTAAATTTTAAAGGGTATCAGAGACCCCCGACAAACCCATGAAAACATTGCTCATTTTCCCCTGATTTGGTGGTTTATTTTGTGTTTTATCGCCTTTTACGTGAGATCGGAGCCAGTCGTTGGCCAAGGTCGGCATTAAGTCGTTAGTCATTATCCCGTCTCTGGCCAAAAAGCATGCATGGCTGCTGGATTACGTAATCGCGTGATTAATAGGACCAGAGGTGCTCCACTTACCCCTGTGATTTATAACTATATTAACATAACATAACTACCTATCTCTCCGTTTGCTCCTGCAGCATGGTGTCGCCGTGGAGGTGGTTCGAGTGCTGCCGGACAGTCCCGCGCCCGGCCTTAATAACATTTTCTGCAACTGCGATGAGAACAACCCCGCCGATATGGTGAGTCCGTTTTGTTAAATAGCTGAAAGTGGCTAAAATACCTGATTGGTGTGTCTCCACAGCTTATCACCTTTGACTGCGACGCCATGCCGGTGCTGCAGGTGAAGACTTTCCGGCAGAAGGCGGGCAAGGTAGAGACTTCGCACTACAAGGTCACGGTGTCAAGGTTCCGGGCCCGCATGGCCATTCCCATAAACTACAACACTCTCAAGGGCGAGATGCGAGTGGAGGGCTACCCAGATGTGAGTGGACACACGCCGGCGTTAGTCCGCAGACCATTTTATGACCTTTCCCTTCCAATCTTCCAATCCAAGGTGCGCATTGCGATGAACAGCGTGGGCGCCATCAAGGCGATAGACCAGGACGAGCAGCAGCTGCAGACGGTGATCAGCGACATCCTGACGGCGGCGCTGAGGGACACTGTCTACCCGGTGGACTTCTCCATCTACTCCACCTGCCCGCGGGCGGACGTGGAGCCCCTAGAGCTGCCCGTAATCTATCCCGTTCATTATGATTCGCTGGCGGTGAGCAGTCGGGAGCAGTGAGAAGTCGGAGGAAGCTCTGCTTTCGTTTCCGTTTCCGTTTTTGTTGCGTTTCTGTTTTCCTATTTTCTCTTAAAATCCCCAGTGTTATCCATTCCACACTGTACAGTGACACACACTTCTCATTGCTCGAGATTCTCACACACTCCCCGTCCCTTCCCCTACTCTGGAATTCGCCTTTTCTCTCAACATCCTATAATTCTCTGTGCATTTCCCAAGTCTTCGTTGCGTTGTGTTCCCCCTTCTACTTTGATCCCCGAAAGTAAAGAAAATTCTCTCTCTTTTCAGGGGAACCAGTACTTTCAATATTATTACAATTTCTAGTGACTGTCGCAAACACTTCTATAGTTCCCGATTAAAGGCGAATTTCACGGGCCTCCCCCCCAAAACCTTTAACTCGACTTATGTTCTTAGTGACCCCGACCCAATCTTTGACCCCCTCGACTACACCTTCTATGTGTCTCTGTACCACCACTCATTGCATTGCATTGTCCTCCTTCATCCCACACAGCACAACATGGAGCAGCATCTTGGCCTGCGGGACTCCCAGCAAATGGTCTCCGGCCGGCGGCTGCTGGTGAAAATCGTGAAGGGTGAGGGCCTGCGCGACGCCCACGATCCCTACGTAGTCATCGAAATGGATGAGCCGGCCCAGAAGAACCAGACGGGCACACAGCGCGGCAGCAAACCCTTCTGGGACGAGCATTTCCTTTTGTAAGTGGCGCCCAAACAGAGCAAATGCACGGACATTTGCCAAAAAAAAATTGATAGGGTCCAATCCTAAATTACGTAATCCACTTAGGTGGTAACTTCCCTTCTCAATGTTTTTTGTATGATTTATCGTATGCTATCAAACGTTTCAAAGCAACTTACCTTTTTTTATTTCTCTCGCTCCAGTGAACTCTCCCCGCAGTCTGCCGAGATCCTGTTCGAGGTCTACGACCATCCAGTGATTGCCTCCGATCCACCCAAGTTCCTAGGCCTCGGCCTGGTGGGCATTGACGAACTGGCCGTGGGCCCCGCCTCCACCCAGCTGCTGCAGCTGCAACCGCGTCCTTACGAGACCCAGCCCGTGTCCGGGGCGATCACTGTGGACTTTGTGTTCATCGATGGCGCCGAGATTCCCGCAGGCGCCCGTCCGCAGCGCCTTAAGGAGGCTCTGCGCCTTAGCACGCCGGCCATCAACGAGCACATCCGGAACGGGGCCGATCTGGCCGACGCCGCTGTAAGGGCCCTGCAGGATGGCGCGCTCTCCGGCTCCGGAAGCGGCGGGCAGCCCAGCAAGAGCACCCTGATCATCCATAGCGTTCAGCGGGTAAGCTCACGATTGGTTTTGGCGCAGGAGTTCCCAGCCATTTTATTTCCTTTACCTCCATTTACGTTTCGTTTATATTACGTTTCTTTTTTTCGGTTTTGTTTCGTTTCATTTCGCTCCACACTCCATCCCCGATTTTGATCCCGTCCAGAACTCGAGTAACCCGAATGCATATAAGGTAATCTCCTCCCTACAACTCTCCACCTTCGATTGTTCCTTTGGTTTTATTTGCGTTTTCTGAGTTACCAGCGTCTCTAATCCAGCCCTCATGATTGTTTCGCCAAGTCATGCAGGTCTAGTCTTAAGTGTTTGTTGAAAGCCAAGCTAATTTCCAAAATGTTTCTTGTTCCGCCTCCTAACCCCGCATTCCTAACCGCTGCAACTGCAATTGCCACTGCCACTGCCACTGCCACTGCCACTGCGACGTCAATCGCTCAGGTCGAGGTAAACAAGGAGGGCCACATCGAGGTGGTGCAAGCGCCCTCGGAACTGGAGCAAGCGGTGGCCCAAGCCTTCGAGCGGGCTGCCCAGGAGGCCAACGCTGAGCGCGCGGAGGATCCGGGCGCGGATCAGAGGGACCAGGAGGCCAATCTCAACGACTCAGGTAATGGTACCGTCAACGAGGAAAGCACTGCGGAGGTAAGTGGGCAGAGTTCAGAGTTCAGAGTTATGAGCATTGCATGCGTTTGTGTTGCCTCGGCACTAGACTAAGCAGAGACCATCGAGGCCAACTGACAATTGCCTTCGTGTTTTCAGTTTGGCCCGCCCAACGCTGCCTCCTCGCCGAACGGCAGCAGCTACCACAACAACTACAGCATGAACGGGAACGGCAACACAAACGGATCCGGGTACAACAGCCTGCAACGCAATGGAGGTCCCTCGGGCATCTCGGCCCAGCTGGCCGCCCAGCAGCACATGTCGTCCGGCTATGTTGACGGCAGCGATGTGGTCGACGACCGTGGGCGCAGCAAAAAACGTAATTTCTTTGGAACCCTGAAGAAGCGGCTCAGCCGCTCCAAAACCCGCACCCTCTCGGCCGACCAGCCGCCCAATAACAACAGTCATAAGTCACTATCAGCATCAGCCACAGCCACAGGACTCCCTCGATCAACCACCGGACCCCTCAATGGTGATTCTTCCCGTTCATTATCTGTCGATCGTGCCACTCTGTCCAAAAGCAATTCACTTGGTAATTACCGTCCATGATCCCACCGATCAGTGATCAGAGATCAGTTTTCGGATCCTCCGCAACCGCAATCGCTAACGTATTTTCAGAGCCCGACTTGAACGCACTGTGTTTGTATTTCGATCAGGCTTCACATTAAACCATTGCATTGGATTGAATCATCCCGCCTGGCAGCACCTCTCGCTTTGATTCCGCATTTTAGTTTGCCTCCATCACATTTTCTGTATCATTCTCAGTTCTAAAAACCTAATGTTAAGCGCTTCAATCCTCGCGTTCTGTGTGTGTCTTGTAAGATAATCCTGTGCTTAGGTTGTACATTTTTTCACATCCAATACTACATCTTCTGGTCTTATTTTCTCTCTTCCTTTAACACTCTTTTCCCCGAACATGTGCTAACCAAACTGTGACCCTACACGAATATGTAACCTGTATGTATACCCATGGATCTATTTCACACGCCAAAAAATAACACTCAAAACACGGTTGATTATTTTGAAACACTCTTGTAAACACCCGACACTTGGCTTTGGTTCGGCTTGCGTTTTTGAACTCAACCTGATTTGATCGATTCGATTCTCACACTTTTCCGTATTATTTTCTTTCGTTTATTTCCATATGTGCAAATATGATTTGACGGGTGTCTTAACTTGGTGCTGGGTTCGTGTGCCACTCAACGCCACATGGCGACATGCAAATTAAAACACACACTAAATATAAACGCAGGACCCCGCATGGGCATCGGTCACTCCATCACCGACCACTCACGCCGCTCCTCAATTTCAGAATCCTCGGCCATCTCAGGCTTCTCATCGGCCAGCAACAAGACCTACGTGCACGAGGCCTCCACCCTCGTCCTGGAGACCATCGAGAACGGTGTGAAGCGGTTAGTAACTCTGAATGCTTCTAGCTCTATATATTCCTTTGATAAATGTGCATGCATCATTTTGCAGTCACTTTATTGTGCCACTGGCCATCGCCCAGAGACCGCGCTGGCGCCGCAAGGGCACCAAGCTGCATATCTACAACGATCACACCTTCATCGCCAAGCATTTGAGCGGGTAAGACTTGTAGTTGCGTGGCAAATTGGACAATTCTGATATACCCTTTTGGAAAATTTTAGAAGCGGCCTCCAGTGCTCCATCTGCATGAAGTCCATCCCGCGGAGACCTGGCAAGCAGGGCTACGAATGCCGTGACTGCCAGCTGATCTGTCACAAGCAGTGCCACATACGCGCGCCCCAAGCCTGTCCCAATCCCACGGTGCTCTCCATGGAACTGTAAGTGCATCCGACGCGTGCCCGCCCACCAAGAAGCACTCTATCCATCAATCTATCTATCTACTAGTCCTCCCGATTTAGCCACCACCCAGCTGATACCCAAGTACTAATTTATTTATTTCATTTTCGTTTTTCTCTTTCCACCCACAAAACCACGCACAAACACGAACAGAACATCATTTCCGGTACTCACAGACAGGGATCTGAATCTAGTTAACTAGCTAGCGCCCAATTTTGTGCCCAAAAAATCGAAAACCTAATATCTAATTTAGTAATTTTGTAACCAAGAGCGATTTTGATTTACTCCCTCGCCTGCCCCCACTCCTACACTCCCAGCGAATTGGTGTCAGAGGTGGAAACTGGAAACTTTCCCTGCATTTCCCCCCAACGCTTGTCAGCGCCCCCGTCTGTCCATTTCTTGAATACGATATCCGCATATTTCCGGTCACTACAAGCAGAAAATATTTCAGGATGAACACTGACCAGTAGCAGTCGAGACACCATCCAGCAACACAGTTTCAAAAGCACTTCTGACGCCAAATCGCGAAGATTCCAAAGACCATTCAGACCACTTAGACTCAGACACAGACACACAGTCCCTCCTCGACTCGGTTGCGGGATTCGGTTCTCCGGAGGTTCGAGAGGTTCGAGAGGTTCCCGGCCGGCCCCGGGGCAGCGGGAGAGTCGGGGTAAGCGGTTCGCATGATGATTGCAGGACGCACGCTTGTTCCTTGTTCAGCTCGCCCCCCACCTGTGTTCTTGTGTACTAAGCCTAACACTCTCTGTTCGTCTTTGATCGCCCTCCAGGGATCGGTACTAAATCTGCCTCACTCTGAAATTCGGCCTGAAAATTGTTGATATTGTTTCAGTCTTTTTTGTTGTCGAAGCTTGTTTGTTTTGTTCGATGATCTTTGATCTTTGGCTTTCCCCTAACTATTCCTTGCAACTCATTTCGGTCTGTTCTTCCCGCAGGACCAAACTTAACTCGGCCGCCGCGGACAGGAGCATAAGGAAGTTGTGAAGGAGGACCCAAAATCGAATTCGAAATATATCCCTAATCAGTTTGGAGGCGGCCCGGATCCGCCCCCGATCGATCTACTTTCGTTATTTATTTATACACCCGCAAGCAACACACGCGACAAGTGCAATAAGTTCTTTGGTTCCGTTTAACCTGTTTCTCTGTGTCAATGCGCTCGCGGCCATTGATATCTTTTCTATTTCCACAAACACAAATAATAATTGTAAAAAAATAAAAGCGATCCAAAGGTGTGTTTTCTTGGCCATTCAAAAAGGGCGGGAAGGGGTTAGTTTTGCGCCAAAACAATGGAAGGATGTGTCGCGAAAGTAATGCCAGCGTTAATACGTTGTAAAGCGTTTGAAGCGGTTGATGTTAGCCACTCACGGGTCCGCCGCTTGTTGGGGTTGGGCTGGGAGGTTGCGCTATCATAGACTTTAAGAAATAACTTTGAAAGACGTTGCTTTGGCGCCAAAACAATAATCGATGCTTCAGCCCTCGTTACAGCCGCCGCGCCTAACAGCACCAAACACGCCCCATCACTACCGGCCAACAGAGGTCTAACAGCGCGTGAGTTGTCGAGTTGTTGTTGCGCCAAGGAGGGCTGCTCTCTTGGAGGGGGGGGACACAGCTGAGCGACCAACTGTTCGCTGTTGCCATCCCTTTTGTACGGGTAGATGGTGGAAGAGTCAGCACCTGACCGAGTCACATGCTGTCAGCCGGGCCGTCGGCACATTCGAAGTTTTCACCTCGCGGCGAACGGACGCGAAAGAGGAGGTCGAAAGCTGACCCTGTCAGCAGTCACGTCACTTTAAAGCAGCTGGAAAATCCGACGGAGCCAGAACAACGGTGCTTGCGTGTTTTGTGTCTGCTCGTTCACGTCCCGCGGGGGGCTTTTCTTCCCTAAACCGACCGAGCCAAATTTCCCGCAAATCGCGAGTGTGTGTGTGCAACAGAAAAATAGTAAAATTAACGCCAAAAAGAAAAGCAGCAGCAACAACAAGCCCTGCCATTGCGTGCGTGAGGGAGAGGGGAGTTATGCGACACGCCTCGCTCTGCTTCCCTCTCTCTCTTCCACGCTCTCTCCTCTCCTCTCCGCTTCGCTCTCTGTTGTTGTTTTTGTTTTCGCGTCGCAGCCTGCTAATTTATCAATTAGATAAAATTTAAGAAACAATTTAAGCCTGCGAGCTTTGTGCGTTTTTGTTAATTTGAGTGCAGTTCGGGTCAACAAAGAAGCATCAAAAGCAGTGGCAGCGGGAGCGGGAGCGCGAGAGCGAGCCAGACACTCGCCTGCCTTTGCCTCCCCTCTTGCCAAGGCTTTCCCCTGCACCCCCCCCTTTCGGCCCAGCCCTTGCTTTTGCTTTGCTTCTGTTTTGTTTTTGTTTTTGTTCTTTTTTTTGCCTTTACTTGCGTTGCGTTGCGTTGCTCTACTTTGTTCTCTCCTCTGCCTCTATTAGCTTATAATTCCACAATAAATTGCATTCCCGTTAATAAATACGTCGTACATTTTTAATATATGTAACTCTGTAAAACTCGGTAACGCCTTTGCTTTTGTTATTGTTTTTTGTTGTCATTGCTTTACTTTGCAATTTTTTATAAAGAAATACATACAGACGTCTTAATTGCTCCTAATATTTCGATCATATCATATCCAGAGTTGGTTGGCGAGCGCGAGTGTTTCACCTCAAGTGCAATATATATCTTTGATCATATCTAAGCGAAGAAATCCCCCGAAAAGAGTTGTGTGTGTGCAGCCGAGTGTAAAGATATTGCAAGTTGGCAAAATGCGTCGCGATCCCCGCCAGAAATCGATCCTTTCTGGCCGCTGCGAGTGCTAGACGGAGGCGAAAGACACTCTCTTGACCGACCGCAAGCGGAAGCGGAAACGGCAGCAATGGCCGCCTCCCACGGCCACCACAACGCCAACCTCCTGAGCTCTGACATCTCGCGGCGCAACCCGCAGGACGAGTACGAGCTAATCCAGAAGATCGGCTCCGGCACCTACGGCGATGTGTACAAGGTAGGTGTGTGGGCAGCTCCCTTGGGAGAGGTCCCATGAACAGAAAACAAAGACATCCCCCGATGTCTTCTTACCACAGAAGTTCAGAAGTTGTAAACCGTAAGGGGTATCTAGGGTTCAATAGAACATATACCTCTTGTATACCATGTTACTCAAGTATACAAGAAATCATGGGTATTACAAATCGAAAAAGTCTAAGAATTACTCCAAGAGATATGTGTAGATATATTTATACTAACAACCTCAAGACAGTCCTCTAATATTTTCAAATTCAAAAAGGGTAAAATCAATAGGCAGAAGAGTCTGTGTTGCTGCGAAAAGCTCGCTCTAAGAAAAAAAGCATTATAGTTCAGAGAAATAGTGCCCGACAGTCCTGTATCCATCAAACCAGAATGATATGTTCGTCCTCTACCACTTGACCTCCCCTCGCAATCGTACTCGCACTCGCATTCCCAGACATCATCTGCTTGCTACCGTGTGCTCCGCAGAATCTCCAGCTGCTGCCCTACTTCCTCAGAGATACATACGCAGAATTTTTGTTTTTCTTAGACCCTCTGGGCTCTGGGCTCAGGGCTCAGGGCTCCTGGTTTTTTGCGCTGCAACTTCCATGTTTACCCTGGCTGCCCGTCGAATAGGAGGGGAAATATGACAAATGGCCCCAAAGCAGAGCGCCGAGTTAACCTTGTTCGTCGGGCGGGAAGAGTGGCAACCAACATGCAATCCCCGTAGCCGGGCGAGGAGCAAACCGTAGCAGCGCAGTAGCACTCATCCACATGCTCGTGCATAGGAGGAATGGCTTGGTTTTGGCGGATTCCGGCCATCTATTTATTGGTCTGCGAGCTCTATAGTTTCCAATCAAAAATATAATTTATCGGCTGTCTGTCTGGTTTTCCTTCTATTAAATCTGACAAAATACGGATTGAATTTACTCGCGATTATACTGGGAACCCTTTAAACTCATATGGCCGAAATTTGCATATTGATTTGAAGGTAATTTCGTTGTTGTCCTTTTGATTCTGGACAAGAACTTTGGAACTCTTTCAGCCTGGCTTTGGACATTGATCGGGGGAGAGCGCGATTTATTTTAACTNAGGAGTGGAAATATGACAAATGGCCCCAAAGCAGAGCGTCGAGTTAACCTTGTTCGTCGAGTGGCAACATGCAGGAGCAAACCGTAGCAGCGCAGTAGCACTCATCCACATGCTTGTGCATGGGAGGAATGGCTTGGTTTTGGCGGATTCCGGCCATCTATTTATTGGTCTGCGAGCTCTATAGTTTCCAATCAAAAATATAATTTATCGGCTGTCTGTCTGGTTTTCCTTCTATTAAATCTGACAAAATACGGATTGAATTTACTCGCGATTATACTGGGAACCCTTTAAACTCATATGGCCGAAATTTGCATATTGATTTGAAGGTAATTTCGTTGTTGTCCTTTTGATTCTGGACAAGAACTTTGGAACTCTTTCAGCCTGGCTTTGGACATTGATCGGGGGAGAGCGCGATTTATTTTAACTTTGGGCTGCCTACTGCTGGCCTTCGTTAACTAAAAGCTTTTGTAAATAGTTTGCGGCTTGCCATCGCACATTCCCCGCTCGCGTGGATTTATTTTCTCACTCACCAACTCAACTCAAAACCCATTGATTCGATAAGCAGCCACGCGCTTGCATTGATTGTGGGGATTAATTTCGAATGTTATTTATTTATGTTTGTCCCCATCGGGGCCTCCGATTGCTCATTTTGCCGTCTAATTGGGTGGCGGCTCTTTTTACGGCTCGTATCTGGTTCTTTTCTGCCTAAAGCTTCATCCAAAAGATGCGTCATCAGTTTCATATACAGTTTCGGTTTGGTTTCAGGGTTAAACTCCAATTTTTGCACGTTGTCGCAGGAACTTATGATGGCATTCCTTCTGCCCCCGATCGACCATTGTATGTCAAAAAAAAAAAGCAATCGGCTTGGCGATTATTTTCACAGTTTGCAGACGGAACCTGACCCTCTAATCGCACATATCGGAAAATTTATACATGACTCGTCGCAATTGAAGTGCACGGCAATCGAAATAATCATCGCTCGTTCTACATTTGCACCCTCCATCGTTACCACTCGCCTTTATGATATCAGTTTACAATGGAAATAATAAAAGCAAACTGAGCAACAATGGGCCTGTCGACAGGCTGTTGTGAATGGAATTGAGTTTCCACTGCTCCAATTTGCCATAATGCCGCCGCTCGTGTCGCCCCCTGGACTCATTGATTTCTATTAGTCGGCACCCAAATTGAGTGCAACTTCTAAGGGGCACTGCAAAACAGAAAATTCTCTGGCTGCTGCTAAAATGTAATGTGAAGGTGGCCATTTATAGGTGTATTTTCTACCGTATTTTTGTAGAATTTGTGTTTTGGGTACTCTGATCTGTGTTGGTTCAAAAAATATGATCACTTTTCCCGCCAAATTTGCACGTACTATATCTATGACAAAAAACCGTATCAAAATCGCAGTTCTTGCCATATACTACAGTTTACTATTGTAAACAGCCTCAAAATTCTTGCCATATGAAGGGGTAAGATTATCATTTGAAGCTTTTGTGGCCCGAGGATTGCTCCTCCAATTTCACTCATTATTTCCGGGCTGCCCCAGGGAAGCGAAGTGAATTGCACCTGTCATGGCGTGCGAAAAGTAAGGAATGCACTACAGCTGAGTAGAAATTTCTGGCCGGGCTTTTCCTTACCGGAAATTCGAGAGCGAAGCGCGGGCGGGGAAAGTGAAAATGAAATAAAGAGCAAGTGAAATCGGCTACAAAGGGAAAAGTGGCAGGTTACGGTTATGCAATGAATACTGCCTGCCGCACACGGACACACACGCGCACACCTATAATACATATTTTATGCGTATGCGTGGTTACATTTTGTACCGCATCACATGTGTGTGATATGTTGGTCTATGCTTGCATAGAAGCATACTATATAGCAAGCTACATACTCGTATACGTATGTCTGTATGTGATTGCCTTTGCCAGGCACTTGACTTCTCAGTATAATGCTGGCCATTGTTTTGTTTTTATTGTTGTTGTTGTTGTTGTTGCCACACTTTAACAATCATCCTCGTCGCAATGTAGCTGATGGTTTTCGTTGTTTTTTGTTTGCCGGCCCTTGTTTGTTGTTTTTGTGCACGCAACACGCATGAAAACATGAAAAAATTGGCGCAAAGCTCTCGACCAGAGTGGCGGTGGCTGGGGGGTGGGTTTGGTGGGTTTGGTGCTGGAAGAAAATTGCTAGAGAAAAGAACACGAAACTGAAGTGAATTTGAAGCAGCGCCACTGAAGAAGGGGTCGGAAAAATGTTGCGAAGGGGCATCGGGAGGCGTCCGCTGAAGGAGGTCACGTTGCCAAAGCATGTGTGGGCGTGGCCTCTTGGAAAGTGCAACGCATTCGCATCGTGTATCTGGTTCGCAATATGTCTGTTGGTTTTCTGATTTGCTGCTTGTTTGGTTTTTGTCCGTACAAACTGCAGCAGCAATTGAAACTGCAGCCAACAAAAAAACAAAAAGCTGTGGGCTGCCATTGATTCTGCCAAATCAGAGCCAAACAATTTGCACCAACCACTTCGTCAGCCTAGACGACAAGCACACACGCGGCAAGGAACAATATAGGAGTATAATGCCAAAGCATTCCCCGCATCGGGCAGGACACAATCTGTTTGCCTTGAACTAGGCAGGAGCAAGCAAACAATAAACCAAAACAAGTATGAGCGGTTGTAGTCGAGTGTTTCGACAACGGGATACCATGTACCCATTTTCATTATCAATTATTTTTCCGAATATAACGATATCAAAGATTTGGCCACTCCCAAAAACGCCTAGTTTTCCCGATTCACGGGCTGCTGAAAAGCCAAAGATCCTCGAGATTTACGGTGGCCTGGAGTAATATGCAAATGGATCCTGACACGCCCACGATTGATGGGCGCAGAGCAAACAGACGGGGTCAGGGAGACAGTTTCCACAACGCTCTCCTGCCGCATTTAAATGTTAAATGGCTTGAACTTTTTTGGCCGGGAAAACACAGGCATAGATGCACTGAGAGCAAAACCTAACATTTTTGGTAGTGTTTTTGAAAA
>JAJJHQ010007619.1:0-45854 GCA_021223825.1 Drosophila ironensis | reverse complement strand
ACGCGGCAAGGAACAATATAGGAGTATAATGCCAAAGCATTCCCCGTATCGGGCAGGACACAATCTGTTTGCCTTGAACTAGGCAGGAGCAAGCAAACAATAAACCAAAACAAGTATGAGCGGTTGTAGTCGAGTGTTTCGACAACGGGATACCATGTACCCATTTTCATTATCAATTATTTTTCCGAATATAACGATATCAAAGATTTGGCCACTCCCAAAAACGCCTAGTTTTCCCGATTCACGGGCTGCTGAAAAGCCAAAGATCCTCGAGATTTACGGTGGCCTGGAGTAATATGCAAATGGATCCTGACACGCCCACGATTGATGGGCGCAGAGCAAACAGACGGGGTCAGGGAGACAGTTTCCACAACGCTCTCCTGCCGCATTTAAATGTTAAATGGTTTGAACTTTTTTGGCCGGGAAAACACAGGCATAGATGCACTGAGAGCAAAACCTAACATTTTTGGTAGTGTTTTTGAAAATCCCTTAATCCCCGTAATTTTGCACTTTCATTTAACACATCCATGGGCAGCCCTTGGCTCTTTCGGCTCCCAGTGCTCCCAAAAACAAAAACATGAGAATGTCTAGAAACAAGGGAATCGAAATGCCGGCTCCCGAGTTGAATATCTGTGCCCTTCGCTGATTTAACATTTTAAAAGTGCGGGAGCTCATTTTTTGTGGAGTTATTTCCAGTGGCTGCGTAGGCCAAGCTAGGTTGTAACGGCAACCCTTAATTTAGCAACAACAATGCGCCATAACAAAACAAGTGACGATTGGGGGGCTGCTTCAAGGGGCCGGAACAGGAGCAGGGGTGGCAAGGGTCGCCATGTTGACCTAATTCCGTCGTGGCAATAATTTGCACGTCTTCAGCGGGCTGGAAAAGGGATTGTTGGCGTGGCAAGTGGTGGGGCTGTGAAGCAGCCACTGGTAGAAGAAGGCCAGGACCACCAGGAAAATGGGAAACGAGAATCAGGGAGGTTATTAGAGGGGGGGCTGCTTTGCCCCGCTGACTGTTGCAATGCTTTTGGTGGCTTGCGGGTGCATTCTATTCCATCCCCACCTCAGCATTACCAGAAACAACAGAAAAACCAGAGCAACTGCGGTCACAACAATCGCCAGCTGTTGGGCAGTGCAATTGAGTTAACTGCATACAATTCTGTATACATGTGCAAAGATGTAGTATGTATTTACCCTCCAAGCCATGAGAACCAACTCCATGTTCGCTCATTAGTCTGTTCATTGACTTGCGGCCATAAGTAGATATTGATAGTTGCACTGAAAATATGCGAGAGCCCAGCGCAAAATTTGGGACCTTAATTTTTATTGGATTGCTTGAAAACAAGTTTTTAAAAAAGAGAAATAAATTATTTATTCAAACATTTGCCATTTAAGCAACATACAATTTTTGATACAATTTTTTTATTGTTCCAATTAATGCCATTTTAAATTCCATTTTAAATTAATGCATCGGAAAAGGTACCTTCATTGAGTTGGAGCCTAACGCGGCTTTATGCCTTTCGGGAGGCTTCTGTTTCGGAACAGGAACAAGGAGAGGAACGCGATTCGGAACTGAAGCCGGAACAGGAAGGGGGCAGTGGATCCACAGCGGTTGGGAGTCCGGAAACTTAAACAATTTGGCGCAATTAGCAGGGATGGTACCAACAGGGACACGTGTGCCCGCCTCCCAACAGACCAGACGAAACCGCTTCTCTTTCGCACATACCCCTGCCCATTTTCTGTGTGGGAGGGATCCTTTCATGGCTGCCCAGTGAGCCCAAACTAATCCACTCGCCAAATCAACTCAAATGTACGAAATTTAAATAAAAACCCAGCTTCAGGGACCTCTATCTGCACACCCTCTGCCGCCATGGCCTCCCTTTTTTTGTTTCGCCCGCAAAACCCAAAAATCCCAGTGGTGCAAATATTGGGATTGCCCGTGCAGGGAAGCCGCATTCCGGCGCTCCCTACTTTCTATTATCCTTTCACTTTAAAACATATCAGAAATATGGTACAAAACCCTCCCCCACAACGTCTCTTAAAAAAACCCTTTGTGGGCCCCTTCCTATCACCGACATCAGCAGACGTCCCCAAAGTCAAATAAACAAAAAAAAAAAAGCCCGGTGGAAAATAAAAAGAGAATCCCGGACTCTAAATCGGAATACATTTTGTTTATATATTTTCCTTTACCGTGTTTTAAGCTGAGTTTGGGGCCTTGGAGGCCGGGCGAACTTTAAGAAAAGGGCAGTGGCGGTGGGCAGACACTTGTCTGGAACGGGCGTGGCCGTGGGCGTACGAGTATGTTTTGTAACTTCTCACTTGTCCAGGAAAAAGGAGCCGAGCAAGGCCTGTTGCCCTGGCAGCGGGAACCCCTAGGAAGTTTCATCTGCTATTCCCGGCATTTGTGTCGCAAGCTAGCAGATCTCTTATATTTAAAAGATTATAAACAATTTAAAATGTATAATGCGGCTTTATTGATTTTGAGCTAGGTTTCAAGGAATGTTAAGTCAAAGATTTCAAAATAAATAGAAGGTTTCTCTGTATGTGGGTTTTGATTTGTATTCCTGGGCCTGTGCAGCGTCCAAATGTCACCATTTATCTTCCTCCAAATGTCTCTGCCGCAGTGCTGGGAAACCTACGAAGAATCGCTTGCCACCCCTTGCGGCTGCTTTAGTTTTTCTCTTTATTTCCTTTCTCATTTCCGTTTGACATTTCCTTGAATATTGAGCAGCTCCTTCACTCACTCCAAGTCCTATCTCAAGCGCCATGCCATCAATTGGATATATGCCAGGAGCTTACAAAAACCAGTAGGAACGCTGTAGTCGAGATTTCTCGACAACGAGATACCATGTAGCTCTTTTCTTTATGAACCATATCTTTGATTTTTTTTTTTCAAATAATTCACCAAATTTTCGTTTGTTTACATCTAAAAAATAAGCAGGTGCACACATACACACACCACTGTATGTATACACGTGCGAACGAATTGAAGTCAAAGAAGAGACGGATGACGTCACTCCAGCGTGTGCGGCATGCCGTTGCCTAGGGAAGGGGTGGGTAAAACTTTAATTGGCTATATCTACTATATTTATTGTCCGATCCGTACGTAAAAAAATCCAAGAATGACATTATCTGCGCAATAGTTAAACGGACATATTGCAAAAAGAAATAGGTCTCTAGCTTTTATTTTGTCCAAGTTATCAAAGAAAATTCAAATACAGTTTTATGCAAATTACGAAGGCGGAAAGGGGCGTGGCAAAAATATGAAATAAACTTGATCTGCCTGCAACAATAACACACCAAAAGCAAAAATAATTAGACCTCTATCTCTTACCATCTCCGACAACGAGGTGTTCATATATACAGACAGACGGACAGACGGACGGACGGACAGACGGACATGGCTATATCGACTCGGCTGTTGACGCTGATCAAGAATATATATGCTTTATGGGGTCGGAGATGTCTCCTTCTGCCTGTTACATACATTTGCACAAAGTTAATATACCATTTGTACCTTAAGGTACATGGTATAATTAAGGCGAGCAGGGTAGTGTCTACAGCCACGGGAAGTGTGTACAGCGCTTCTAGCTTGGATATTTGGCCAATTCCGCAAAGGCTTCTAGTCGAGCTTCTTTTCTGGGCGGCTCTCGTTTACGTACTCGCATGTACTATACTTTTTTCACAGGGCATGTGCGTTGGGGGACTGCCAAAACTTTTCCTTCATTATAACTTCATCCTAAACTTTGCGACGTCAGAGTTTGCCATATTAAAATCATTACGGCCAACATAAGAAGCCAAGAGTAAAGTGGGGCTGAAGTGAAACGAGCTAATATTTTAGCCGTGCAGTCATAAACTTGAGTCGGATGGGCGTGGTCGTGGCCCACACAGTGGGCTCGGTAGTGCGCATGCGCCAAAGAGTTGCAGCGGCGCAAAAAGAAACAACTTAATCTGCAGATCAAGAAGAAAGCTATTGATAATACGATTAATGATCTTTATTCCTTAAAGTTCGGCAACCCAATCCATGGAGTGAAGCGGTGGGCTTAAAAAACCTAAAATTTAAAAGGCACATTTCCATGTAGACTTAGAATGGTGGGAACGAGTGTCCAAATACCCCTCAAAGTGACAAAGAATTATTGCTGCTACTGCGATTGGCGGGAAGAACTTGACAGCCAAATTAGCATTTAGTTTTAGCCATTTAAATTTTAAGAAGATGTTGACTTGCTAACGTCTCCTCCTGTCGGGCCTGCGGTCGGAGCCGGATGATTAAAACTTGTGGAATTATGCAGGAAAAATGAGCTACTTAGCTAGGAGAGGGGCCATGAAAGGTGCGCAGGGCTTCCACTGGTAATCGTAGCCCGAAAGTTCACCTGTTGTTTGCTATTTTGTTGCTTTGCATAATTCCATTAGCCGGCAAAAGTTGCTGCGGGAATCGAAAAGTTTGCAGCCCCAACTAATTCCTTCCCATTAAAATGTGTAATTCCATTTTCGGCGGCAGTTCCTGTGGTTGCACGACTTGCAGGCACCATACATATTTTTGAGGTTCGTCCCGGAGATGAACCGAAGCCATTCGAAAGCATCGCTGCCTTGTCAGGCAGTGGTGACACAATCGCAACAATGATAATTGTGCCGCAGAGCGATAGGGGCGGAAAAACGTAAACCGAAAGTAATGATTAAGCTTAAAAGCGTTTTGCTTTTTGCTGCGAGGGCCCGGCCTTCACTGAGCATAATGAATGAGTGACGAAATCGGAACTGAAGTTCTTGGTGATCTGACCGGACCGAATGTGAAAGAAAGCACTAAGCTGGCTTTAATTGAGAAGGACATGACGGAATTATTAAAATGATCACAACGGGACTGGACGAAATGGAGGAGTCGCCGAGCGAAGCGAAATGGAATTGTTGCCTAACGAGGGGGGACCGGAGGAGGAAGACACAAAAACACAATTAAGCCAAATAATTGCGCTTGAAATGAAGTTGGTCCGCTCGTAGGAACGAGAAGCTCTCCTAAGACCCCTCGACCCGAACGTACATACATACATATGTACTCGTACTCGTACATATGTATGTATGAGTAGACCTACAATGTGCAATCGCAATTAGTTAATGAAGTTTCCCTCAATACCAGAGCAGTTTGGAAGCTTTTTAGGCATAGTTTTTGCTTTTCTGTTTTTTTTTTTCTTGTTGCTATATTTTATTCTCTTGCGTGGTGAGTCAAAAGTGAAACAGAAGTTGAAAACAACTGGAAACGGCCATTAAGTGGAAAATGTTCCAGCGGAAGGGGGCTGGGGACCGGGAAGAGGGCCGGGAAGAGAACTCTGTATGATGGCCAACACATTTGCCGACCAAATTGACAAACAAGTCGACAGACTGGAGTCAAAGCCGACAAATAAAGACGATAAAAAGTAATACTAGAAAGCAGGGAGCCGGGCTGAAAAAATTTCAGACAAATGCGCGATTCTTAGGGGGACGGGTGAAGCTCTTTGTGAGCCCAAGAAAATACTCGGGAAAAATATGATAAAAATGAAGTAGCATACAAGTAAAAAAGCAAAAGCAACATAGAAAACACCAGGCACATAATAAAGAAGCGAAAGAATGGGCAGCAGAGACAAGAAATGAGGCAGGAAAACTTCAAGTCAAATAAAAAGTCTTTAGCAACGCTTTTGCCCCATCTAATAATTTATGTGCCTTTGTCTGGGGCCATTGAGGAGGGGTGTGCCCCGCTCCCCGCTCCCCGCGCCCCCCGCCCTCACCCTCACAGTTGAGGCGCGACATCCAAGGGGTCTCAATAAACATTGTTTGCCTCAAGTTCAAAGTTTGTGCCGGGGAAATGCGCTTCATTAAATCGAAAGGCGGAACACAGAAGGCTGCTGGGGGATACTTAATTTAAAGTTTTTCTATTTTATGAATATTCTTCAACTTTCTTTCTTTGAGCCAGCTTATTCTCCGAGAGCTTTTGTTCTAGCTGCTCGCTCCCCTCTTTGTTTTCTTTCAAGTTTTTCAAGCGGCTCCAAGGGGAGCGGGTCGAGGGAGTCGAGGGGGCTGGGGTTTTGACCTTGAGCGCCAAGCCGGGCTCAGTTAAAGACAAATGTGCGAACCTAACTGAGCGCCATTCCGCCGACTGATGACACATGACGACCACTGAGCGTTAAATGATGATGAAGCGGCCCTCAAGCGGAGCTCTATTAGAAAGTCCCGCGTCTGCGTAAAAACTCGGCTTTCCTCGCCCAGGTCTGCTCCATCCCCATCCCGTCCAGCGCCTGCTCTCTGATTTATAGTATGCCCTGCGCCGACCAGCTTGCAAGTTCCTTTCCAAAACATTAATGCAAAGCGCTAAACTGTTGTCAAATATTTCACGGTGCAGGGCCAGCATAATATCCTTCGCGTTTTCGGCCTGTACTTTTTCCGATGTGGGGGTTTTCCTCCACGGCAAAGAATGGAAAATTGCTGACCAATATTTCACAAATACTCGTAGTAAAGTAAAAACAAAAGCGAGAAATAAAGGGCGGAAGTTGTGCCAGCATTTGGTTTTTGGGGCGGGGAGGGAGTCCCAAAGAAAAGCGAATTTCCACTGCAGAGCTGCTTGTGCAGGACCCGCTCGTCGGCTCCAAACCGCACTCGCTGTGTGTTTTCACAGCGGCGAATCCTTCAATTATGCAATTTTCTATTTTTCGGAAAATTGAAAGAGAAGTTCCATTTCCCGGCCTTTTTTAGCTTCATTTTTTTACCAGCGGCTGGAAAACGCTTTATGTTTCGGATTTTTTGCATCCGGGATCTGGGACCTGGGATGACGAATGCATTTTAGGCTGCTTTTGCAAAATGTGCATTGTCGGCCCCAATCTTGTGGTTGGCAGCTTGCGATTGTTAATCTGCTATACGAGTATATACAGTTTTCCTTTTTGTGAGCTGGGTGGGCTTTTCCCCTTACCAATTCCTGCCATTCAAGCTGAAGTTCGATGGCTTGTATTGATCATTAAAATAAAAATCACAGAAAAATCAGCAACCTATTTCTTTTTTATATCAATTTGCGCATTTGCTGGTATCAGTGGTATCACTCCCGATGGAAACATCTTTATGTTTGAATTCACAAGATATGTATATCTCTGTAATAAATAATAGGTACATAAATAATTGCCTGGAAATATATTCGAAAAGCTGGAGAAAGTGTAATGGGCGTTCTCCGCCCCTGAAGCCCCATTCTTCCCACAGTACTTGCCGCGTCGCCAAAAGTGAAAAATCGTATGCTAAAATCGAAGGGCGGCGAAGTTTGAATTCCACTTTGTGCCCCTGAAATCCAGAGTTTTCAGTGCCATGGAAAATAGATGCAGGAGGGGATAACTTTTCCACGTGTTTTTCCTCCAAGCGCTTAATCTTGAATTATGGGGCGGAGGTACTTTCACTGAATTTATTTGTCGCAGCCTCTGCGAGAACTGTTTGCTGTCATAAATCGCAATAACTGTTAAGAGGAGTCGCGTCTAGATATCGGCGTTATCTTTCCGCCTCTCCACCCCTCCAGCCGCTTTGTTTGGCCGCAATATTCGACACGTTGGTCAAATGGTCACGTTTCGGCCAAGTCACAGGCAGCTGGGAGAGCGGTAGGTGGTTGGGTGGTTGGGTAGTTCGCAAAGCACCGTCCGTTCCGAATGTGATTGATGAAAGGTGGTAGGAAGGCGAGGTGGCGTCGGGTAGGGGCAGGAATAGACAATAGACATTCGACAAGTGTGCGCACAGCAAGAGAGAATGACAAAACGCTTGGAAAATAACATATAGTACCTACATTTTGCTTCCACAAGATAGATCGGGAGTCGTCGAAATGCATTGGAATTTACTTATCAACTATTGGCGGTTTATGGGGAAACCACAAAGAAAGTTCATAAAACTTGTATGTGTATTATCTGTTGAGTGCGCAGTTATATTTCTGAACCACAAACCAAGCACGGTATTTATCGGCACATCCATCCATGTTATACAAATAGAACAATTATGAATTCTACTGAAAAAATATTGAGATTTAGGACTTGGGCTACATCGACCCGTCGTTTGATTCTGATCAAGAATATATATACTTTATGGGGTCGAAAACGCTTCCCTATCCCTCTTTTTAAGAACCGTGTTCAATGAAATTAATGGCATCTCGTTGTCGAGAAATCTCTACTACACAGGTAGTTGTGTGAGATTTATAACATCATTGCAATAAGGGATATAAGATCCTTAAAAATATTGCAATTTTTCGTGACTCACGCCATCACCTCTAAGTGCGTCGGCAAAGTCAACAAGCAACAACAATTAGCATTGCTGCTTCGATTTTATCTGCCTCCGACTGTGTGGGTGCGTGTGTTTGGGTGAGAGCACTTATAAGTACAACACACATATTCACACTCTGGCGAGGGCCCTGAAAGTGTGCCATTGGCATTCCCAGTACGTATGTTGTATGTATTTCACCCCTACCACCCGCACCCGCACTCGCCCCGCCCCGCCTCGCCCCGAATTGCCCCAGCCTGGCATATTAGGCCGGAGACCAAGAACCGTGCTTGAAATTCATTCATTTCATTTCTTCGCTCCGGCCGTTGAGTCAGCCGCTTACGGGGGGGAGAGCTTGCATCAAACACGGAAATTAGCATACGTTCGCAGGGGTGTACGGGGCAGGAGCAGGGACACGACACGATGATGACGGCGATGATGATGATGAAGTTGATGTT
The DNA here is from genome assembly GCA_021223825.1 of Drosophila ironensis. Classification (NCBI taxonomy): domain Eukaryota; kingdom Metazoa; phylum Arthropoda; class Insecta; order Diptera; family Drosophilidae; genus Drosophila; species Drosophila ironensis. The sequence goes on along the minus strand of JAJJHQ010007619.1, from coordinate 37,158 downwards.
GACAAAACAACGTTTGCCATTTATATACTGTAAGCATGGGCTGTTTTAATTGCTCCGTTGCTGCCACACGAGGCGTATGCGCAATGCGGCAACTTTAATGCGCCGCGTTGGCCGACGAATTAAAAAGAACTCCTTTGTATGGTCACCAAATGGTCCATCTCAATTCCCTGGAATAGAGAGGTTTTGTAAATTGGTTTGCTAAGCTGATTATGGTTTATTGATGGCTCCAGATCTTTGCCATGTGACTTCCGTCCTAGTTCTGTGATCCCGCACCAGGGACATGCAGCATTTCTGTGTGCAATCCGCTTGGGGATTCAATTCAATTTGCATGCCTTGCATGCATGTGTAGCTTGGTTCATCTATGGTATTTGTCCACAACCAACATTTTGCATTAAAAGCAATTAATTTTCCATGACATCGCCCCGCCCGCAAAGTTTTGTTCTGTTTTGTGGGTATTNGCAACTTTAATGCGCCGCGTTGGCCGACGAATTAAAAAGAACTCCTTTGTATGGTCACCAAATGGTCCATCTCAATTCCCTGGAATAGAGAGGTTTTGTAAATTGGTTTGCTGAGCTGATTATGGTTTATTGATGGCTCCAGATCTTTGCCATGTGACTTCCGTCCTAGTTCTGTGATCCCGCACCAGGGACATGCTGCATTTCTGTGTGCAATCCGCTTGGGGATTCAATTCAATTTGCATGCCTTGCATGCATGTGAGCTGGTTCATCTATGGTATTTGTCCACAACCAACATTTTGCATTAAAAGCAATTAATTTTCCATGACATCGCCCCGCCCGCAAAGTTTTGTTCTGTTTTGTGGGTATTCCACAAGAATATGTTTTGGGCGAAACAGTCGTCGGGATTTACTCAGCGTGACAAAGGTGGTTTGGCCAGGCCAAAGTGTAAAGAGCGAATTTCTGACATTTTCTGGATTTTGTCCGCCTGGAATGTAAATGTGTAACGGAGTACAAACACCTTGCACCCCTTCGTACGTGCATGTTGCCAAAGGCCAAGTGCCACCCAAAATGAGATCCACAAGACCACGCACCTACGCCCTTGCTGGGGTTACCTTTTTTACTTTTACACGTGTCTTCTGTGAAGTCCACAAAGTGCAGAAACGGATGGTCCTTCAAAAAAAAAAAATAAAAAAAAATACATAACCCCTTTTCCTGCCGGAGCATCGAGGCCAACTTGTTAATATTTTGACAACGTTTCGGGAGTGAGTGAATTGAATGGCGATGCTGGAGGGGATGGCAGGCAGACGCACAGGACATTGAAAATTGTGTTGGACCTTTTTGCAGTTGAACTTTTCAATTTGATTGCCGGGCAAAAGGCGTTAAACGGGTTGGGTCCTCCAGCAGGTGGGGCGCACAAATATGACTAAAAGTAATTAAAGTATTTTCCCCAGGTTGGCCCACCCACAAACCGGGTGGCTACGGCCGGGCGAGCTACACTGCTGGGAGTAGCTCGCAGCTGCTGCAAATGATATTCAATTTGTAGAAAATGTTTTCTAGGCGGGTGGAACCAAAACAACAAAATGGGAACTAGGCTAATACAAAAACCGGTGATGCCGGGCGGAGCATGGGCTGTGGGTGAGGAAGGCGGCCGGAAAACATAATATGAATACAACCAATGGCCAGGTACAGAGCTAGGCATGGGGGTGGATTTGAAAGCTATATTCTAGCTTACAGCTTCTTCATATAGTTCCTGCGTAGCCTTTCCCAGGGAAACTGCAAAACTTTTGCAGGCAGAGCAAAAACTTTGCCCAGCACTTGATGATGCTGTTGTTTTCTTGCTGATGCCTCTTACCTTGGAACTTCAAATCAAACAAGAAAGCGTCTTAGCACAGGAGGAAAATTTTTCGAAAAGTATTTAATACTCCATAAAGATAATTGCGACTTAAACAATAAATTTGTAGCGACATAGTGAATTAAAGGGTATCCAATAATTTCACTAGTTGATCGGTAACTTTTCCACAAGAACACGAACTTTCTCTGTCTGGATTGTGGAACGTTAGATGCAATTTGGCTAAGTGTGCGGGCGGGGCCAGTTGATACTTTTCGAAGCTGGCTTACGGATGATAGATGATGGCCACCGGAAAAATGAAACGGAACAGAACGGTGCCGGGCACTGGGATTAGTTTTGGCTAATTGAATTGTGCGTTGCAGGTGGGTTGGGCGCTTGTCCGGTTGCTCTGCGCTTCGGAGCCAGCTAATCGGAAATTCGACTAGTACATTCCAGTTCATCCGAGTTGATTTAGCCGGAATAGGATATCTAATCGGGGATATCTTGAGCAGGCCAAAAAGGGATTGGCCCGAATCTTTGATTTCCCGAAATGATGTCCCGTATGTGTGTGTCCCTTTTGCTAATCGTTTATTTACGAGGCACAAACGGAGAACCGTAGTCGGTTCTCCAGGCTGGCTGGCTCTTCTTTGAGCCAGGCAATTAATAAAACATGAACTCAATTAGTTTAAAAGGCTCAGCATTGTAAAAGGGCATAAGCCACCAAGGCTAGGCGAGAGATGCGGAGCCACGGCAGGAAGTTACAGCGGGAAACGGTGACAAACAAAGCTAAAAGGGGGAGGCTATGTGGAGGACGGCTCCATCCTTCGGTTATGGGACCAGGCACCCGAGAGTTCAATTTAAAAGTCGCCGCCATGTCCATTCACCGAACTAATTACAGCTTTCTTGTTGTTTTTTGCCAGCGTCCTGCCTCGATTCTATACCCGGTTTTTGAAAATAATAAGGGATATTCAATTCGTACCGCTGGGTAATTTTTCTTCTTGGGGTGCAATGTCCTAGCGAAATCTTTCATCCCCGAAATTAATTTAATTTACCCGAAATTAATTTTTCCTTTTTATACTTCGATATTAATTTTTCTTTTTTATACTTCAATATTGTGGAGCCCATTGGGGGAAAATTCATAAATAAAATTCCGAATTTTGAGTAATCAACAACCATGAACTTTCCCTCTAACAAGGTCCTGCATGCATTCATAAAGCCTGGCACTGACTTTAATTTTATGTAGCTGTCGGGACCAACTTGTCGAAAAAGAAAAAAGTGGCGCAATTTTAAATTTCGCTTTATTTAAATCTACGCCTTTTCCGGTCAGAAATCTGGGCTAATCTGCTCGCTGCTGATTGCCAGAATCGATTCTTCTCGGTTAAAAAGGCGAAATTGGTTGATGCTCCCCCTCGTCCCACGCCCCTAGAGCTAGACTTTCTATTCCGTTCTTCGAAGCAAACGCCACGAGGCGGAAGTGTATGATTTAATTGCCTGTCCGGACAGCTGGTGGTCGTTAGTCAGGGAACCGGGGACTCAGGGACTCGGGGAGTTCGCAACATTATGTGAACCTACTTAGCTTAGATTGCATAATTTACGAGACCTGAAAACGCACAACAAAATGTGGGGAACACCATGAACCGAGGGCAAATTCTAAAATCGATAAGATCCTAGCAAGCACCCGCCACAAAATGGGTTGCAACGGAAAGGTATTAATAACGCAAACGAACTACATGCCTGGCAAACGAGCCAGCAAACAGCAAACACGCGGCAGACAAGACCCAAAAAATGGAACAGGAAATGCGCGTCTTGCCGGCCAGGGAAGTAATGTTGCACGCCAGCCCAGCTCCGAATGCATAGCAGCAGGAACAAGCAGTGAAAATGGGTGAAATAGTGAACTCGTTAACAAATATATGCAGATTCTGATGGGTAATTAGATGAGATTGAAAGCGTTAAGACGTCTGGATCCTGGAAATTATTAAGAATTTAAGAGTCTCCTCTCATAAACATTTGCTCTGAATCAGATTTTTAATTGATCTAAAGAATAGGCGTTGTAGGTGGCTAGGAACCTTTCTGCCTGAGACTTGAATCTTTTCGTCCTCTAATCGATAGTGGGTATGAACTACTCTCATTGAGCCTGCAGTCTTACGAACCAATACCCTTGCCAATACCAGTGAGCTTCTTAAACGTGTACTAACATATATACAGTATTAGCGTTTGATCCATTATTAGCAGCAAATGAAAAACTTATTTATTGGATTTCTGGGGGCGTCCTAAAAGTTTTTGCCCAAGAAAAACCGCATATTTTCTTCGGTTGGAATGCCAAAATCCTACTGTAGTTTGTATTTGGAATGTAATTAAGTGCGACGCTTTCCAACTGTTTTACTGTTGTAATTTTCCCACAAAATAGCTTTATTTACACATGTCAGGCTGTCTATGTATGCGATTTGTCATCGTTGGCGAGAAAAGTCATCGCTGGTGTGTCTGTTTTTGCAGCGCAGAGTTCTATTTTCTATCATGAGTTATCCGCTCAAAAAGAATTTGTTGGTTTTCCTACTCCCTGTGTGCAAAACATTTTTGCGTAGTTTTTCCGCTCTCCAATTTGAACCGAGTTTTTCACAGCATTGTTCGCTGCTCCCAGCGTTTCGTAGGTGAAATGTGTATGGTTTCCAAGCGTTTGTATGACAATTCTTTATAAGCTAGACGCTCACGCACATACAAAATATATATTGAAGCCACAGGACTCTTTGGGCCGAACAAGTTCCTGCGGTTGTGCCCCTTTCAGCGAAGTCGTTTGTTGTCGGGTATTTGAACGTATATTGAGATTAAGGCTCCGCCCGATAAGACAATTTAAAGTTTTAAGTGGTCTAAGTGGCGTTCCCAGGAGCTGCGATTAGGATGATGTGGCACAGGAAAACTTTGCTGCCGCAACGATGAAGACCCCAAAGTGAGGAAGTGAGGGCTGGTTGACTTCTTGGCTGAAACAAACGCAATCAGTTGGGGCTCAGCATATGGCGAACAATGCCAGAAATTCTTCGATACAGCCGAACCGATCTAAAGCGAACAAAATTTCATAAAAAGAAGCCAAAGAATTTTTCCGAAATCACTTCATTTGCTATTCGTTTTCAGTGCAGAGAAGAAAATAATTATAGATACTTCCATGAAGTTTTCTCGAGAATTAAATAATGAATTAATGGGTTTAAAAAATGTTCAAATGTAGATAGTAGTTATGATTAAATTTCCCCTTGTTCCGCTAAAAAATAAATATGTATTTTAATGGCAGTGCATCTACCCTACCCTCAGTCCTGCCTCTCGGGGGCTCCACTTTTCCAAAAATAAAACAGGCGGCAGCATAAACAAACAGTTGGTTGCGCCGCAAGTATTTGCCTTCCCCAAGAGCAGGGGACAGAGGCGAGCCGGGGCGACCTACGGAATAAAATTTGTTTATACTTGTATATGAAGGAAAGGCGGGAAAAATATGCAAAAGGTCGATGGGCGATATGTCTATGCCTGCCATGTATACTGAGCGGGGTAAGGTGGGGAAATTGGGCGGGGCATAAAATTGGCAGACACTTGATGAACAGCGCAAAAAATGTGCCAGTGAAATACTCGCTCGCGGAAATTCGAGGAAATCCAAGAAATCTTATTGCCGTAATGCAATAAAATTCGCTTTGGCCTCCACCAACTCGGATCTCTATCAAATTTAGCAAATATGTGCGCTGCTCTGCCCCTGGCCCTGCTCTGCCCTGCTGATTAGAAAAGTTTCGCATTCAAAGGGAAAAATTACTAAAATATTATTTTCTCCCTTTCTTTCCTGTCGTTGCAGGTAAGCTGCGAACATGAAAGCTGGAATGGCGAACTGCCAAGCCACCAAACTATCCGAAATCCACTCCAATCCGGGGCCAAACTCTGCTTTTAATTATGCACTTCAAAGGCGGCAACGGCAACATTCGACGAGCCAAATTATTTGAACTGTGACCCGAAAATTGCATAGCAACCGTGGCGTTCGGGGGTAGTCTGGACAGCCAGTGCAATTCCAGGGGTGTGCATAGTAAACCGGGCAGCCGAGCAGCTTAATTAAATTGCAATTTGCCGCCGGCAATGGCGACAGCTAGCGTCGATGGCAAAGTCAGCAGGAAAAGCTGGAAACTGCCAACCGGACAATTGGCGTGTCATTTGCGACGGGCGCGAAAGGACTGGTGCTGGGGGACAGGACAAGTGCCGGTGATCCAACACCAAGCAAGAGAATAGCCTGAAAATCAAAAAACCAACAGCATCCCCAGTGCACTAAAAGTTGCCAAAACAGTAACAGTTACAACAACGGCGGAAAGCGAAAAAATTTATCATTTTCCCGCGGCTCTTGAAATGAAGCAGCAGTTTAAGTAATAAAAGCAACACATCCCAAAAACGTGGTGATTAAGTCGAGGGATACTCATGAAAATACCGAGTACTTACGTACGTATGATAGATTGAAATATGAATTTGTTTCGGAGAAGAATCTGTTCTCCCATAACTATGGGTATTTACCAGTTTCCGAATCAGACTCTGAGCACTGGAAGAAACTGCTTTTCTTGAAATATGGGCTTATATACAGGCTTCCATTGTGCTGGGAGCAGCACAATGAAGGAAAATCAGCAGCGTTTCCACACAATTTTAATCCACTCTTGTCGACAAACTAATTTTTCTGCCATTCTCTTTGTTCACTTCAGTGGAGCACTTTGCTCAATCGAGTTCTGCATCCATTTTTCTGCCAATCCGTACTCGCACGCGTTTTATCGCTTGATTCTGTGTGCCAAATCTGCGAGGAGCTGGGAAAATAATTAGAATATTGGCTCAATTGTTCGGAAAATCCAAGCGAAAATGGGAGAGCAGGGGAGTGACTGATAATCAGCATAAAAATCGATGGAACGATGGGGTCATAGTGGGGAACGACGGGGCATGTGGGACGAGGAAGTGGGCTGGTGGCCGCCAGTAGCGATGACGACGAGGATGATGATACTAGTACTGCTGCTTCTGCTGTCGATGATTATATGGATAATGATGTGTATTCCCATATAATTGGGGGTTCTCTGGGCTCCAAATGTGTGCGAAATGCTTTTGCTGTTTACTCTTGAAACCTCAGACTCCTTTAATATTTTCACGATTTTTGTTGTGGCGAAAAGTGGGCCATAAATCATGGCTACGAGGCAGCCGAGATAAGCTCATTTATAAATAAATAGAATTATTCTTCCCGAGGGCAGGCCACCAAACGTTGGGAGAGTCTCGTTGGGTATACCCTCTAACCTTGGCCCTAATTGAATTGCCATCTGAGTTTCGCTCAAGTTCGACTTATCGGCTTTAACTTTATCCAGTTCAATCCTTTTCTATAATTCATAGTACACAGCTGCGTGGCCTTCGACTCCTGTAAGCCAATAAAAATCGCCCGTAAGTGGCGAAAACCGGTATACAGTAATCTTCAACCAGAAATTCAAATTTCCATGGCAGCTACACCAGTAGCGTGTTAATTTCAATATTTCTTTCTGTGCACTTTCTCCTGCACTTTTTGAAATGGAGGGCGCCAGCGGAATTAGCTTGGTTGCGTGAGCTTTAAATATTATATCATATTTTTCGGCGCCAGCACTTTGTCGTGGGCGTTCGTGCGCAAATCTTTGGCGACGCTCAAGAACAAAAGGACACACGAAGGGAAATCGGGTAAGGGAGGTGCCTTGTATAGACACACAATGATTCGCGGGCACCTTAATATTTACGTAATAAAAATATCAATTTAGCAAAAGTTTAAAAAGCGATTGGTTCGAAATTGCCAACGATGCGGATGCTAGATATTGGATGCTCGGGAGCAGCTGCAATATCCCTTCGATAACCGCGCTGTGCCGCCCTTCAGCGCACCTCGGAGATCCTTGAGGCAAGGACATCAATTTCAGTCCCCTGGCCATAAATTCGATTTGCAAGTGCAGGGCAAACAGCTCCCGCAGAGCCACACCAGTAACTTCCTCCTTAGCCCCCAGTGTCTCTCCATCGATTACTGCGCTGGATAGTTTTTTCCGTCCATCCCTCCCGGCGAGACCTTCCGGAGGGGTTGGCCTTCCACCCCGCTGCTTGTTCAATTTTCAGCTTGAAATGTAAAAAATAAACTACGCAAAATTTGAAACTGATTGCCCCTGAGGCGAATGACAAACACCCAGGCGGAAGGATAAGAAAACACACCCAGCATCGGGTCTGTCGAAATTTGCCATTAAAATATTTATTGGGAATCGAGAAATATCCACTCTGTTCTCCCCCGAAATACTTATATTTTTTCAAAACCTTTCAAAGCGAGTAGTTTTTTCTCCGCGTGCTTAAACGCACGCTGTGTCATGTGCTGGCTGGCACTTTGGCGGAGATTTTCTGATGCTCTTTTTGCCATTCAGTGGAGTAGAGGATAGCCTTGAGACTTGAAGACATTTGCGATGCCCTGAAGATTGCTGATGGGCAGCTAAAGAATGAGGCGACAGCATGGGCGGGTTGGAGCTGCTTCAGGGTTCTCCACAGTCCTCCAGTCAGTCTGCGAGTCACCAGATATGTTAGCTTTGTAACGCTGTGGCAATGTCTGTATGTGCGGCAGATGGGGCGTATGCGTAATGGCAGACATCGCCCCGATTCTCCGCACCCGGCTCGTTCGCGGATAAACCATTTATGATTACGGCAATTGATTGGTGACTCGGCCCCCGATTGATGATTACAAGCCGACTTATTGCCACTGGCAATAAAAAATAAGTAATAGGCCAGACACGCTCTTTGGGTTAGTTCAGTGCTCAATTTGTGTGCTCCGCTGTTCTGAATCCGCAAGATACACCGACCCGGCGATTGGTCGGGCGGCAAATAAATTAAATTTCCGCCACTGTCATCAGGTGGAGCAGCTCTGCCACCCCCGGTCCATGAATTTTTCATTGGCTCTTGGACTCTGGACCTGACTCCTTCCCTTTGGCTGTTTGCACTTTGCTTTATTAGCTGGAAATTTATGGCGTATTTTGTATTTCCCGAGCGGCAATTGCATTGCTTGCTTCCCGCCTGCTTCTCCTGCATCGGCTGGAGCGACAGCTGCGGGAAATTGCTTATCAATTTATGCAATGGAGGTGATAAATTTGTGGCCCTGCTTGTTTATGTTTTGTTACGCTCCCGCTCCCGCTCCCGCAGCTGCTGTTGCTGCCACTGCACTGACCTAATTTTTTATTCGGCCCAGGACCGGCACTAGCCGCTTTTGGCCACTGCTATTTCTGTAGCTGACCGCAAACGCGGACGCATCCCGTCGCCCTCCTGCCATTTTTAGCCCTTCCCTGCTTTGCCGTTCGGCGTTATTGTTGCCATTCCCCGTTTTCTATTTTCAGCGGTCTGCCACTAACAGACTGGCAAAAGCAACACTTAGCCAAAGTAGGGGGAATGCATTCACAAGTTTTTACCAAAACAGAGGTTAACGTACTGCGAATATTTTACTCAAACCTGCAAGTTTATGCGGTGCATATTAAAACAAATTTTTAAGGGCTGGAAACTTAGATTTGGTACGGGACTGTGCTACCAATGCAGTGCCACAAATTCCAGGCTACAACATCAACATCATAGACAGATAGTTGTGGTTTAAAACGACGGAGAAGGCAAGTGTCTGCCACAACAACACGACAGGGTTGAGCGAAGGACGTTGTTGAAATAGCGGCGTTGGGTTAGCTGACACACTCGGGTGCGATGACAGACAGAATAGCCAAGCGCAGGAGCCCGAGATGGCAGTAAAATTGACAGGAGAAATTATTTTAATTCCATCATCGTGATGACAAAACGCAGCCGCCGTTAAGAGGGGATGGGTCGAGAGGTCCCGGCACGGCCCACGGAGTCCCCGAGAGCGGGATCATGGAGTCGTCGACCTCCCCGAGCATAAGAAACCACATTCATTTTGCACGGCAGTGGACGTTCTTGGGACTTTCGAGCAGGCGGAATCCTCGTGCGAGTTGTAGTTTTATATGCATGGAAAAAACATAATTTAATTTATATGATTACCCTGCCTCCTCGGCCAACTGCCTGTTACATCTTAAGCCTTGCTCAGGCCTTGTGGCATGAGTTTTCGGTCGGGTCGCCTTGCTCGGTGGCTCTGCCCCATCCACGCCTATATCCCTAGGGCCTGTGTTGAGTTGTTGAGTGCGTGGCCTGGATATGGGGTCCGCACTTTTAGTTATCCCTTGCCTGACTCAGCCTAGTGAGTTCAACTTAGTTTACAAGCATTGTCTCGGTAAAAGTTATCACGGGAGCATCAAGTGATTTGTAACCCCCATCAGCCCACATCAGCCTCAAAAGCCATAATTATACCAAAAATGATTTTTAAATCCATATACACTAGTTCCCCGTTCCTAGTTTCCTACATCACCGGGTTCATTGAACGACTTTTATGGCAAAATGAATTTTTTCACAGTTAATCAACTCTATTTCGTGGGGCTTCCCCTTTCAAATACGGCAGTGTGTTCGTTTTTTTTTGTATTACCCGAGCCATTGTTGGCGCTAAGGGAAATTTGTAGTCGCTGCAACCCCTGCATCCGCCCTTGGGCATCACCACTACCACCTGTCTTTAAAATCAAAGCACTTGAAAAAATCCATACGCCACGTTGTACCATCGAAATAAGCGGAAGCCAAATGGAGCAGCATTGTCGGAGGATTGTCTGAGCTCTCTTAACTCGCTTTGCAGCTGCAATAAAAAAGTATTTTTATGCGACGCCTTACGCATTTACCCGATACGTTTTCCCTTCACTTGTTTCGAAGTCGCAACACAAAATTGCCGTAGAAACGGACACCCAGCGGGATGTTGCCCAAAGGCCGACATCGCTTAGCCGCAGCGTAATGGGCGGCGGCGGGAAAACCTAAATTCAAGTGACAAACTGAGGCGCTAGAATCTGTTTAACCTGTCTCGGCTGTCTCCTGAAAAGTTTCTTGTGTTGCGAGTTGTGAGTTCCGCATTGCTGGGTGGGTTCGGAGGTGTCACATAGGAGAGTTGTCCTGTCTTGATGCACAACTAAGTGCTGACTGGCCCTCGACCAGAGCAAATTAGTTTAGCTGAATGCAAAGAGGCGACATCTTTGGGGTGACTGACTTAATTAGGTGAACGAGCAGGTGAAGGGTCTCCGAAAAGCTCATGCATTCATGCATGTAGCGGGACCAAAACAACATCCTTGAAACAAGAACAAAAAACACTTGAGAGGTGCTGACACAGGTGCAACCCCCTTCCTGCTTCTTAAAATACTTTGCTTTTCTTTTTATTGTAATTCATCCCTGTTATATCTTCCTCATTATGCTGGCTTGAACAATTATGCAATAGGTGTTTTGTAATCATTTAATTGTAATCGAAATTTCTTTAGTAGCGCACCACGTAGAGAAATTGCCTAGATTCATATATTTTCGCCGTATGTAGGTGAAGGTTTCGGACCCATTGCGACCTAGCCTCCGGCCCGTCCAGCTTTTATCTCAGCTGCCACGCCTCAATGTTGTCAATGCATAATGTCGGACGACTAAAGTAGCTCATGCATAAACCAGTTCGTTAAAAATTTTGTTGGCCCCCGATGACCTCGCTCCACAGCGGGCAAATGATAAACTTTTACTCTGATAACTAACGGCAGGTGCAAGTGGGCGTAAAAAGGCAGAAAGGTTGCCAGCCGTAGACGTATGCACACATACGAGGCGTATACGTGATTTGCCTGCGTTATGCCCAGTGCAATGGATACACAGAAGTAGACGATGATATGTTGTTCCCACCCCATCGCACGACCTTCATCTGAAAGGCGAAACCACTTTTCCCCAATCCAGCCTGCGGCCCACCCACCTAACTTTTTCAAGAACTAGCTTAAAGTTAAATTATATTGTAATTTCAATTAGCATTTTCTGAGCATACAGCGATGTACGCGTTATCATATCTTCCTCCGTGGGTCTTATAATGGCAAGACGAGTTCGGGGCACTTATTGAAATTTATGGGCAGAGCTCTTGAATCGAAATTAATGCGCTAATTTCGAACCTGTTGGGTGACCGCCGGGAGCCAACCAAACATTCTGGCGAGCGGAGGAATGGCCCCAATATGCGAAAATTGGACGCCCACGAACGGAGGAGAGATGGGTAATAGCTCCATCCAAATGACTCTTCCAATGGGGAATGCTGAGTTGTGAAGGGCAGCGGGGAGGGCAGCGGAAAGCGGAAAGTGGACAGGGGTCTACGAACAGGGGGTGAATGGGTAACGGCGATGAGGTCGTCGAGAATGAGAATGATGTGCAAAAAACGCTGGAAATTAAAAGCAAATAGCAGCAACTAAACGACTGACTCTACGGGTGGCTGAAAGATACAAAGTAGCGCTGCACTGAGCGGCAAGCAGTAGCAGTTGCCTTGAGTAAATACTAGAAAAACTTGTCTCCTTTCTGTTGTAGGTGCGACAAATTTTTTTTTTAGTGTAAGCTGACGATGGGTCAGCACAAACGTGAGGGAGTAGTTTTAAAAAACCACAGCTTGTTTGACAAAGAGCAAGGGAGAGTAGCGCCGAGTTCCTGGAACTGGTGACACATAAACACACTGTAAACGAGAATACGGGGTGGATGGAATGCATAAGCCAGTAATACTTGTGAAACGGTTAATCAAGAGATGCTCAATTTGGAGCACATGGAGCACCACATTGGTGTCCCACTGACCGGCGTGCGAAGGACTCGCCGTGAATAGAAATCTCTTATCCGAGTCTGTGCTACATTGCAGTCAAAAGCCATTTGGCTTGCACATTTTTAAATGGTTTGCACATTTTTAAATTTTTAGAAAATCAAAAAAATTTGAAAAAAATGTTAAATCTTTTCCTGCGTATCCCATTTGCATGCCTGCTCCATGCAAATAATAAACCAAATGGGTTTCATAACCTGATGCTAGAGTAGTCTCTTAGGAAGGTCCCTGTACCGACCAGCCAGCAAAAAATACTTTGTAATGACGTCCTACGAAACGGTTCAAAGTGCGCCACCCTTCAGTTCCATCTAAAAAGGGTTAACTGTGTCTGTCTGGCGCTCTGGCGGCTTACCCGACACATTTTTACGTCGTTTTATTTGGCTTCGCGTTCCAGTATACGCTTATTATTATGAGTATTATCATTATCAGTCGCGCGGCAGCCAGTCCTGCCACCGTTCCCCTTCTTACATTTCGGTTCATTTCGTTGCCTCCTTATCGTGGGATTATTTTCTTTTAATTTGCAGCGCAACGCCTTGCTGGTTCAACGTGTTTTTTGAGGGCCAGCGATAACAATTCTCGTATTTCACCCGCACGCTTGCAACCAACAAGGCTACGTAAAAGTCCGAAAACTAAATAAACTGAAAGCTGTTTGCACTTCCAATTCTAAGTTTGTTGCACAAAGAATATGAGGTAACGCATTAGTCCGCTGACCCCCAGTGACCCCGCACTTTCGAATGCGCGAATAAGCAATTTGGAAAGCTGACATTAACGCATTAACGGACAAAACCGACAGCGAAAAATGGGAAATATTTGCGGCGGAAAACGGAAAACAGCGACATCAGGAGAGCTTCTCGCAAAATAAGTTAAAGAAGCAAACGCAAAATGCTGCTATAATATACAATAAACACCGTGTTTATGCACTCAATGGAAATATTGTACAATTTAATCTTTATGGCCCGCAATGTGAAAGCAGTTGGAAAAGTCCCTCGTACAAAAGAGGCGGCTCCTCCATCTGATTCAGATTCATGCACGAAGAGAAACGAGTGAGCTTTAAATAGCAGGGAAATAAGCATTTTAAGTCCTTCAAATGTACATCTGAAATATTTTGAAAATACTCGCAGGTTCACTCAAATATATTAAAGAAATAGCGCAGGAAAAAGTCCTTTAAATGTATGCAATTTTTTGTGTCTCTCGAAAACATTTAAAAATAGGGCAGCACTAATTTCTCGATTGCATTGATGTACCTAGTTTTTTTGTGCAGATCTGGCTATCGCGTGGGCGAGATTCATCGACATATCCACTGAACATTTGAATTGATTGATTGCCGAATATTTTTTGGTCAGCCGCTTGAACCATTAGCCTTTTGTCTCGTCCGCATGAAAAATTCGATCATTTTACCTCCGATTTATTGCGCCTCCCAACAAAAGGCAAATTATGTACATATGTGGAACACCCGTCAAGGTGCCCGCCATTGTCTCTGCTGGGAATGTCCCAGACCTCAGATTGTGTAGCTGCCACTTGCGAGCTTTCCAGCACCGCCATTTGAGATATCCAATCTAATTTTTTTTGGCGCTCCGTGAAAATTCCAGGGAAATTGCGAGCTCATCGATAAACTCGAGTGTCCAATATGAGTTGTCGGCGGTGGGTCGTCATGTTCCATAAGGCTCTCAAGTAGCTAGTCCGGCGTCAAGTGCTCAATTATGGGGCAACAAAGATGGGGATGTGCCGATCGATAGCGAAATTCAATTTCAATTGTACGTGAGCACGGCATAATGCATTTAAATGTCTCACAAAATTATTAAGTTCTCATTTTTGCACGTCAGCGACGCCGCCTCCCGTGCACCCATTACAAAGAATGAAATTATACATTTTTTCAGGCAAATGCAAAATAAATGAATAAGGTCGAAGGGCACTCGGGCCGGAAACGCGAGAAATATTAATATCGTTAGTAATATGTATGTAAATTTCCTCTGGTCATTTTAGTAATCATAGCCTAAAATTTAATTGTAAAAAAATAGTTATTTGCGTAATAATTGCTAACAGGAAAAATGTTGTTTAAATCCTCAATATTGAATAAAATACTGGGTACTCTGACTGGCATCTCCGATGTGTCACCCTTTTGGGTATTTGATGTTCCACCGTTCCCCTTCAACGGCCCATTTTTTCAGCAGGTTGGCGCAATTAGCAAGCAATGCGGGAATCAAAATTCGAGCTTAGTGCGTAATATGCATTACGGACCCAACACAAATGGGGAAAAGTGGGGCAACATGCGAGAAGGCGGTTGGGCTCTCGGTTGGGCTCCCCACCACCTTCGCGCTGCTCATGCATATGAGCATATGACGGAAATTGTAACGATTACATGCCGGACACACACACGAAAAGGGAATAACCCTTTCCGTCCCTTTGGCCGCCCGCCCGTAGTCGCCATCGATTGGTTGCGTCTCGGAAAGTGTAGCATACATTACCGGACATATTTGCCGTTCTTTGGCTGCATTTTTCATATTAATTACCAAATGGTAATACGCACGCACGCACGCACGTACGGTTGTACAAATACTGATTTAATACATTTTTAATTAAAAAAAAAGGGGCAGAGAGTGTGGCTGCGAATCAATCGCCGGTTGACTCCTATCATTGAATTTAAAAGATAAAATAAAAGCGGACAAAAGGAGATAATCATTAACAGCCTTTACAGCCCGACGAAAATGTTAAAGACGTTGACGCGGCTCATTATAAATTTGTTGATGTTGCATAGCTGGGGCTGCTGCTGCTCTTTCAGAATGCCAGGATAGTTGAGTGTACGGAGCAGCCGAAGCAGCAGCAAAATGTGCTGTGCTCGCTTCCTTTCCATCGAAGCAGAAGCATCGAAGCAGAAGCTGGAAGCAGCTTTTTCCTTCCGCCTTGCTTATAAGCTGCGCCTTATGTTATAGCCAAAGGGATATTCCTTTTGTTTTTTTAGTGCGGTGGGGATATACCTACATATATGCAAATATACCTAGTTGTGCATCACTTTTTATTAGTTTTAAAACGGCGTTGATTTACTTATTCTCTGTTCCCCTAGACTCTAGGCCCTAGGGTATATTGGTTGTCGTGGGTGGTTTTGCTTACCGCAGCAGGGAAGGTGGGCCTGCTGGCTCTATCGGTTCCTGCTACCGCTTCAACACATTTAATTTTCATCTCTGCAGCCACAGGGAACTTGTCTAAAAACCACGCATAATTTATTTACCATGAACAAGATGAGTTACAAGAAAAGCCGTCGACGGCCGCCTGTCAACTCGAGCGGCAAGATGGGCGACGGGTAGGATATTCGGAACAGACCTCCCCTCCTGGTAAAAAGTGTGCAGTACAATTTTTTGAGCCAGCGCAGATTGCAATATAGGCATCACAAATGCAACAATGCCGGGGCGGGCCAGAGAGGAACTGGATCTCGGCGAAGATGCCAGCAAGGACAACCTGCAATCATCTGGAAAATACAAACGAAACAAAAATAAACTAAACTCGATTTAGCTGCAGTGAAAAGTCGCTGTATCTTCATTAAGTCGAGGAAGATATAACAAAAAATAGCAGACATACCAAGCCGGGATACGCTGCAGCAGGAGTAGTAGCGGCAACATGGGAGCGAATGAGAAACAGATAGTTGAAACCTCCCCGGCTACCGCGTTGAATAATAAATATAACGAAAATAAAAATAAGAGCTTACTGGGAGGAAAAGGCGAAGGCATGGGCGTACAAAAGTACATGACGCAGGAATAAATGGTGGAATCATGTACAGTGTATTCGTTCGCCCACATGAAACTTACATACAAAGGACGCGCGCACACACGCCTGAGTCAAGGATAAAACCAGCCGGATGGCAGGTGAAGTGGGAGGTGCATTTCACCGCATGCATTGTAATTCCAGTTGAGGGATATGGCCTATGTGTGTGTGTGCTCCAGGTCCATTGGGAAAACTATCTTTCCCAGATCCTTCTGCAGAAATACATGCGGCGAGAAGTCACGAGAAATTTTTGCTACGCTTTCCAAACAAAATTTCGGGACCAAATTACTTTGAAAAAGGCCAAACTGCCAGAATTGACGACAATTAAAGGGACGGTCAGTCTGCGTGTCATTAGACAAAATATTAGCCAAATTAATGGCTCTCGAATCCTTGAGTTTGTTTAATTTAGATTGTTTCATAAATAGCTCGATTATTTACATGTTTGCTTTAGCTTAATTCCCTTCACAATTGTTTTGCGTTAATTATCAATACAATATTTGCCACACCTCTTGGCACACATCATTGATTTGATTATTTGTTGATTTGCACGTTTCTATGGAAAACCCAGATTTCGCAATGTCATTTCCCTTTTAAAATTATTCAAAAGGCGCAGCGGAAAACCGAAAAGAAAGGTCGGTTTTTTTTGCCTTTTAATTTTCCTCGCTGGTTTCAGTTTGATGAGGTCGACGGATTGTTTTTGGGAATGAGATGGATCTTGTTTCATGCAAATACTGCAGACCCAATGGTGGAGAAAAAATGATAATGTGGCTACCATGCATTATTATGTGCAAGTGCCCAGGCTAAAAATTTATTGAAAACGAGGAGAAATAGTAGCATGAATGAAGATGAACAGAAAAGGCAGTGCCCAAGAAGCCGCTAGCCCCACGAAATCCCCACCGGTGCGCCTCCATGCTATTGATTTTAATTCTTTTCGGCTTCTTTGTTATTGCAGGCAAAGCGAATACAGAGCAATGAGCTCGCGGCCATCAAGGTCATTAAGCTGGAGCCCTCGGACGACATCCAAATCATACAGCAGGAGATCATAATGATGCGGGACTGTCGCCACCCGAACATCATTGCCTACTACGGGTCGTACCTCCGCAGAGACAAGCTCTGGATCTGCATGGAGTTCTGCGGTGGCGGCAGTCTGCAGGACATCTACCAGGTAACGGGACCACTAACCGAGGTGCAGATAGCGTACATGTGCCGGGAAACACTCAAGGGCCTGGAATACCTGCACTCTATGGGGAAGATGCATAGGGACATCAAGGGTGCGAATATCCTGCTGACTGAGTACGGAGACGTAAAGCTGGCGGACTTTGGGGTCTCTGCCCAAATCACGGCCACAATCAACAAGCGGAAAAGCTTTATAGGTGAGTTTTTGAATAATTGTGTTCTCTAAATGCCCACAAATATTAAATATCAAGATATTACAAAAACAAATTTAAGATAAAGATGTTTGGATTATCCA
This sequence comes from Drosophila ironensis, assembly GCA_021223825.1. Lineage (NCBI taxonomy): Eukaryota > Metazoa > Arthropoda > Insecta > Diptera > Drosophilidae > Drosophila > Drosophila ironensis. Next base: position 19,447 of record JAJJHQ010007619.1, on the reverse strand, counting down.
CAGCTTCATTATGCTGGGTATTTTGCCATTAAAGTTTCCAGTTGGTGGTAATTTAATTTAGTTTGTACTCACTAGCTTCCCACTTTTAGTAACAGTAAGTTGGAGGAATATTTATCTCCCCGAAAAAAAGGTAAAATCCCAATTCATCAATGCTTGCCATTCGGCTTATGCAAATATAGGGGATCGATATCTCGAAAAACAGCTTGGTCAGCACACTTTTTGTGCGAAATCGTTTTACCTCAAGGACACTCGTCAGGGACGTCGGAGCTCGAGTTCAAGTGGTAAAATGAGGCGGGTGTGGGCGTGGCTAGAAGCAAGAAAAGGTGAAAATGGGAGCGGGGGTGGACTGGCTAAATGCCATGCAAAGTGTTTATTATTATGATATGTGGTTTTGGTTTGTCTTTGCATATGTTTTGTTAAGGCAACAAAGACGAAATGTCCTGACTGCAGCAACCATTGTGTTTAACGGTCCTCAAAGCTCTCGCTAGCTGAAGAGCATCTATCTGAAATCAGATACAGAGCACAACTAAAGACACAATATGAGGATAGTTACGAAAAATAACCGAAGCAGAAAGATTATAAAAGCACTGACAAATACGTCCTATTGGCTACTTCTACAGGGGCTTGGAAATAATAAACGTGAAGTACAAATATTGAATGGTCTCTGAATTGAATGCAATTCAATTAGGAGTAGCATTATAATGGCTCCTTCTGCCAGGAATTCTCTAACATAATAAAAAATGTCCAGTCAGTTTCATGGGGAACAATTCAATTTGCAGAATATTTCAAATACAGGCAGGAGGAAAAACATCACAAAAGTAACCGACCGACCAGCAGCTGGCCAGTCTGGTTCTTTGTTGGCCATTCTGTCGGAAAAAGCAGCCGAACTGATTTACCATTTTCTATTTGTTGTTCTCCCTCAACTAAACTGAAGCACAAAGCAAATAATTTTGTAAAGTGTCCCCTTCGAGTCGTCTGGTTTCTTCCCCGGCTGCTTCTTTGGTGGGATCCTTTGAGTTATCGCCTTTCAGTTATGGCTCCTCCTGCCACTTCAGCACTAATAGATTTCAGATTCTTCTACTTTTTCTCGTTACTGCCGCAGTCAGCAGCGGTAAGCTGCTTTTCGAATCCTAGCAAAGGATTTTCCACAGCTTTGTTAAGGAGGAGGTAGGTCTACAGGAAGAAATTTAGGGCGTTTAGTGAAATTTTAAATCCTCAACTCACTGATTTTGCAGATCGGATAATGATAAAATATCAAGTCATACCTGTAGTTATTGACGATTTTTGTGAAATAAACTAAGCTGTCATTTTTGTAGCTGAGAGGTTTTAGCTGTAATGATGTCAGGGCAACGGGTGGTATGCGCAATTTGAATGTAAATTTCGTATTATCAGTTATGCGCCATGTGCTGCCAAAAGGGAGGGAAGAGGCTGCTAGCAATGTTCAGAGGAGCGGATACGAAACGCGATGATTTGCTCGGGCCAACAGGGTGTTTCGTCCTCTGCAGAACCTTGAGACTTGAACTTTGCAAATGAGATTTTGCGGTTGCGCTGCGACCATCAGTTAACTTAAAAGTTGAGGGCCACACCACACCCTCTGGCCGAACGCGGTCACAATTAATTAATTCAAATGCTCTGCACTTAATTAAAAATTTCGCAATCCTTCATCGAGCCTTTGACACTTGCCGGCTAATTAAGGTATGACAGCTGCCAAACCCACACTCCTCCGCAGTCCACGGCCTTCTTAATGCCAACATAAAGGACTTTCGATAGGTAGCAGTCGCGTTCTGGCGCCAATAAAATCCCAAAGTTTGCGATAAGGGGCCACAGAAAGCGGCATCTATGATTTGATTTCATTTACGTCAAATTGGATTTATCACATTCCCGCTCGCACTGCTGCTTAGCAGTTTATTTTTATACCATGTACCCTAAGGTACAAATGGTATATTAAGTTTGTGCAATGTATGTTACAGGGAGAAGGAAGCCTTTCCGACCCAATAAAGTATATATATTCTTGATCAGCATCAACAGCCGAGTCGATAGAGCCATGTCCGTCTGTCCGTCTGTCTGTATGTATGAACACCTGGTTCTCGGAGATGGTAAGAGATAGACGTGTAATTCTTTTTGCTTTTGGTGTGTTATCGTTGCAGGCAGATCAAGATCATCAAACACGGGCAATAAATATAGAATATATGACCAATTAAAGTTTTACCCACCCCTTCCCATGGCAACGGCATGCCGTGGCCAGAGAGGTACATGGTATCTCGTTGTCGAGAAATCTCGACTACAGCGTTTCTATTTATCTAATTCCCGTCTTTTGTCCTGTTGCAAGGAGCCTGGGGTTGGGAGTCAAAGTGTCGTAAAAGCAAAAGAGCTTTGTCATAAAGCAAACGCGCACAGTACTAATTTGATTGGAGATTTATTATATGAATGGACAAGTCAGCTTGCAGTTTCTAGCTTAAGTTTCTAGTTTGTAGTTTGTAGCTCGTGTGCGTGATTAATGCGTTGCAATTTGTGCAATGAAAAACTAAACGAGACTAAATTCCAGCCGGCAACAATGGGGAGTGGCAGGTTTAACGACCTTAAGGTCACTTCTCCTTTTGTTGCCCCGCTCTCGCCGGTATGTCTGCCTCGTTCTTTTTTGCCGCTTTTGGCTGCATTTTCATGACGTTTTCGAGTTGAGCGGGCATCTTTTGTGGCATGTCAATGCGGTGTGTGAGTGACAGGGTGTTTGCGGCAAGTCTGGGGTTGCAAGGCACCCCCTCAATCGTCTGGGACTCTCCTTCTGCACCTCCCCATTTCAGTGTTTGTATGCGAAACTGTCAAACAATGTGACGTCCGCTTGCTGTTATCATTTCGAGAGCTCCCACTTCAGATGCCCTAAGAGCGTGTGTTGTTTTAGTTGTTACTGCATTTGTTGTGTTGTAGTTGCTGCCACTGCTGTGACAAATGTGGTGATAAGTACACACGCGCACACACAGTTCTCTTGCCTCCAACTTTTATATGTCTATCTGAAAAGTGTGCATATGAGTGCATGAGGACACATGGCGTGTACTCCGTTGCGTGAGGGTCCAATGGCTATGCTTCTTTCCAGCTTCGATTGTCAGAATAACAGAAATTATTCGCCTGTTCCCCCCATCCTTTTGCGGTGGCAGAACAAACATGCACTGCAGTAATACTCAGAGCTTTTCCACAGTGCAGATCTGTTCCGGACAGAGAGAGAGAGAGAGAGAGAGAGAGAGCGACAAAGACCAAGGACCAAGGACCAAGGACCAAAAAAAAAAAAAAACGATGCTCGGGGATGGCGACAGACTGACGCTTTTATTATTCAATAAAAAGGTGCTTACGTTTGTGTTTAGTGTCATTAACAAGTCAATGGCAACACACGATGCGCAGAAGCTTCCACCTCGGTGGCTCCGAGCGGTGCTGCCACTGTCACCGCCCAGCCACCCAGCATCCTTTCTTCCTAACCTCAACACACGCCCATTTAGCCACAGTTATGCCATAAAGATGAATATGCGAATATTTGTTCGCATGGCGTGTGCTTAATGTTTCCCAGGCCAGGAATTGACGGAAATGGCGTTAAATAGATGCAGGCTAAAAGCCTCCCAGCCAGCTGGATATGGATATCTTGACGTTTTTTCCAGTATTTGCATTTAAGGCTACTGTCAACCCCGCTGTCCTTTAATGCGTACCGCTGTTTTTTGTTCCTTTTTGCAGCAATTAACAAAATGATACTTGACTGGCTTTTGCCGTCACTTTGTGGATGAAATTGCTTTCCTGTTTGTGTATCAGCCGCCGTGCTCTGTTTATTTGTTTGGTTTGCCCTTTAATTAAAATGCACACGAAAATGATACTTCAGAGGCATCTCCGAGTGCGTATCCATTCCGCTTCACTTTGTTGAACAATGCAAAGGGCGGTCCTGCCACGGGCAAAACCGAAGCCGTAACTTACGCTTTAACGTATCCAAGAGCAGGCTTCAAACTCGATTTTCCACCTTCCTTGTGGTTTAATTAAATTGAAAATACAATTAACTCCCAAGACTTGCTCGTCGGGAAGAGAACGAGGGAAATTAATTTCCCCGGGCTTCAAGTCTTTGGAAACTACTCTAGCAGATGCTGCTGTGCTGCTGGCGTGGCGATATTGTTTCTCCGCCCAGGCTGCAACATGGCGTATGAGTAATGGACGAATTAGAGCCCCTCTGGTGGCGGGAGCAACGACTATCATAAAGCGTGCGCCCCGAAGAGAAGCGCCAAATGTGTTACAAATGTCAGCCAGATTTGATTACCCGGCTCTTTCTTGCTCTGCATAATTCAGCAATTTGTTTATTCGCACAATTGTCACATTGTTAAATAAAAGCTCTAATTAAATTGTGCACGAAAATGAATAAATGGCATATCAACATAATTGGTGTCAATGAAATTAAATGTGTGAATGCTGTATAATTAGCTGGCAGCAACACTGGCAAGAAAAAACAATATACGATACCATTACAATAATTGCCCAACAACTCGCAACCTTTTTTTTAGGTACACCCTACTGGATGGCCCCCGAAGTGGCAGCCGTGGAACGGAAAGGTGGCTATAACCAATTATGTGATATTTGGGCCTGTGGCATAACTGCAATCGGTGAGTCCACTTCTGTTTTTGTATCGCTATTTCACCTCCATTAAGAAAATGGAGGTATTAGATTGTTTTGAAGAATTTCTACTGCACAAAACATTAAACTATTCGGTGTAAAATAAATTCTATAATAAAACAAATAAAATAATACAAATTTTTTTAGAGTCAAAAAAATTTCCAAATATGTAATTTTTCAATTTTTCAATCAAGTATACGGCATGTGTTACTTGTAACACCACCAACAATAGCATTATGGTCGAAGCAAATCAAGTTTGCGAATTAATGATCTGTTTCCTTATTTAAAATTACGGATATTTTCCACGACTTTCACCACAGAGCTCGCCGAACTGGAGCCACCCATGTTCGATTTGCATCCGATGCGCGTCCTGTTCCTGATGTCGAAAAGCGGTTTCAAGCCGCCCACCCTCAACAACAAGGACAAGTGGAGCCCCACGTTCCACAACTTTATCAAGACGGCTTTGACGAAGAACCCGAAGAAGCGACCCACCGCGGAGCGCCTGCTGCAGCATCCGTTCGTTCAGTGCGAGATGTCCTTGCGGGTGGCCAAGGAGCTGCTTCAGAAGTACCAGAGTCCCAACCAGCAGTTTTGCTACTATCTTGACGGCGATGAAGAGGTGAGCATAGCTCTGGCAAGACCCCCTTGCCACCTGGCATCGGGCATTTGGCACCTGGCCCCATTACCGTAATTTATTTGGGGTTTTAGTGGGGTCTGGGAGCGGCGCGATAGCTGGAATAGCCCAAAGGAAGTTTGCTTAAACTCTCCCGGTGCTACGCTGGCCGAGTCATGCCAAGATTTAGTGCGCCGTTAGACACCTCTGGCGCAGGACGAGCCCCGCAGAGTAGCCAAGGCTTTAGCTTTTGGGTCGAGTTGCGGTTTCCGACCTAATTAATTTGCCGCCAATGTCACAGGCACAGAACTGTTAATGCAGCTGTCTAGACTCTAGACTACCAGCCCGTCCCAGAAACGTATTCCTCGACAAATGCAAATTCCGCCTTAAATTTAAGTTTAATGATTCGATCAGCCGGCGAGTCGGCCAACCATCTGGCCAACCTATTTAAAATAGATTTTCATGGAACTGGCTACTACGACAGGCTCGAGAGGTTGTCAAGTCACAAATCTTTAAGTTGCAAACTTTGCAAACTTTTTGCACAAGAAAATAGGTTTTCACCACTCGCGTGCTTTTGTAGCAATAGATACTTAAATTTTACTTAGCTCTGCTCCTCCTTCTTTTTTCTTGCGAAAGTAACGCATCAGGCTCAAAAACCTAAATATGATTTTGATTTATGAGATTTTATCGCGCGCCGGTAACTTTTAAACTTCCCGAATGACGAAGGGAGGCACAAGAACCCACCTTCACCCGGTTTATAATGTTTTTTTTTTTTATTACTTTCCATTGCAGACGGTGGCCAGCGTGCCACATCGCATTGCCAGCAAAACGACGTCACGCCTGCAAAATGGCGTGCCAACACAAAATCACACCATGAAAACAGGTGAGTTCAAAGGAAAAAAATTGTCTCCGAAAATCTTTCGTAATAATGGAACGAGAGATTTTAGAGAGTCCTTGCAAAGGAAAAAACAATTTGTTGTGGTATCTGTGATTTGTGAATGAGTTCAGAAACCAAACATACGACTTCCCAAAAATGTCTTATCCTTTGCTGATTTAGTAGTTAATAGGCTTTGTCACTTTTAATTTTCACGGATATGTTAACTGCTGGAACTAATTTTTCAATTTCTCCGAAGGCATGACTGCAAACTCCACGTGGAACGAGCGATCTTCTAGTCCCGAAACGTTACCCAGTGACATGTAAGTGCAGTCGAACCATTTCCTTCATCGCTTTTCTCCGACTTGCCTGAATCTATGCTACAGTTCTTATAATCTATACACAAATTTACTTGAATCCGCTTTGGTATTGGTGTTTGGGGTCCAGTTCCCACACAAAAACACACATCAATCTTTCGTAACAACTAACACCAAATCACACTCCCTCTGAATGTACTGACATGTGAATTAAATGCGGCCAACAGGTGGGGGAGCTCCCACAGGAAAAAGAGAAATGTATTGGTCGCCAGGCATTATGTAGTTTCAATTCTATAGTTTCCGTATTTTTGTTTTGTCTTTAGACTAAAATTAAACGCCACTAAGATTATGAATATGTCTTCAGAGTTAGCTAAAATTCCGACTTGAGAATTTTCATCCACTCCAGACGGAGGGAGTGCGAATCCCAGTTGCAATCCCCGACCCGGCTTTTATATCGCAACCCGTCTGCCTTAGCTGCCTAGCAGCCTTCTATTTCCCTGGGGCTGGCCTCAAACTTGCGGGCTATTAAATTGCCAGGCCAGAAATAATTACGATAGGACGAGAGTTGCCGCAGCTTCGCCCAAGTATGCCGCAAAATATAATAGTAACAGGCCCTCGGATCGCAAAAAAAAACCGTCAAGAAGCAAGATAAAAAGTCGAGGCTACAGATCTTGCTAGATGGTACAAGCAGTCGTGGGGTATAAACATTCCACGAAAATCAATTAACACAGCTGGGAAACTGCTGGGGATGCCAGTTCAAAAAAACGCCATGTGGTACCAAATTTGGTTTTGTTATTAAAGCCAATAACTTTCTTTTTTTTAAAAAAAGAAGACGCATCACTCCCCTTATCACCCCTGCAAACAGGTGGAAACCAAGAACCGGGTATTTATAGTCGAGACACTCGACTATATTCGTTCTTCCTTGTTTTTCTGTGCAGATGTGACGCCATTTGGCATTTATAATTGTTGCCCCGCTGGTTCAAGAATATGGGTCGTTTCATAAGCCCTCTCAGTGATCACGGTGGCTCCTGGGTAGCTAGTTGAGGAGAAGTGCTCGAATTGAGTTATGTGGCAAACACTTTGCGGCAGCCGCCACTCAAGTGGCGTCGCAATCAACAAAGTCTAGTATGTACATGGGCCGCAGTCCCCTCTTTTCATATAGTAATCGGGACTTTTGATTCTGCTAGCCCAATTTTATGGAAGCTATAAAAACGTCTGCGGGAACTTCTGGGTACTGAACGCTGCTTACGTTACATACAGGCGACTTAATGGCTAAAAACTACACCCCCGCCCATTGCAACCACTTCCGGCGCTTTGTGGCGCCCAAAAAGTTTGCAGCAAGAAAAGCTTAGTGGCTGGCTGGATCGTCTTACGCCTTTCCTTCTTCAAATCCTCTGGAGCGATTCGACCGTCATGGTTGATTTCATCTAACCCGTCATAAGCAAAAGGTAAAACCAGGCATATCAGAGCCTAAAACGGGCAAAAATAAAACCGCCTTATTGATTGCCACGGCAAGGGGCTAAACACAAAGAATACCACATTATCTAATATTCCGTAAATAGGAAATAGGAAATAGGGTGACAGCTGATGCGTTTAGTTGGACGTTAAAAAGTCGGGCCTACAACGCAAATAATAACATATTAAATTCAGTACTTTCAATTTATTCCTGGGATTTTATTATCGCTTTCTCTCAAACTGACAACATAGCATTAGTTTTCTTGTTAGGTATGTTTTCCAGATACTCTTCCAAACTAACTCTCTTTACTTTACATACTTTTGTATCTTATTTTTCTGGTAAATACATTTTTTTCGATTTAATTTTTGTTTTCCCTATCCGAAAAATTAACACAATGTAATTTTTTATTTTATTTTTCGTGTCTATTTTTTTTTATTTGATTTTTGTAGGAGCCTCTTACAATATATTGATGAGGAGCTGAAGCTAAGGTAACTACACCACCCCAATGTACACTTTAGACTCTCGAGTGTCCAAACCACATATGAACCACCCACTGGCTCACGGTGTAACCATCCACCAACACCAACCAACATCTTAGTTCAAAATGACTCACCAACTAACCCACCATTAAGCAAACCTCACCAGCACACTTTATGGCACTCAATAAACACAAATATATCGGCTAAACCAAGTGCCAGCGAAACAATATCGGAAATGGCAACCGTGGAGACACTTTCCATCTTGTTCTTTGTTTATTTGACTGTGATTCTCTCTAATTTTTGGCTTTTGCTCCTGGCACATATATAAAATACAAAGCAACCCACACGTGTGGTTGCAAACTCCACAAGTCCAGCGCTGCAACATTATTATCATTATGAGAATCCAAAAGCAGCTCATCGTGTGTGGCCGCTTTTGTTTTTAGGCCCCATAACTACGGCCCAATGCCAGGATATGCTTATCCGTCCATTTAAACCATGTTAAGTTACTTATAAGAAGGAAGGTGCACATAACAACCCTTCCTTCTTATAAGTTGGTTTATCGGTTGTCTCTTTGTTTGCCGAAATTCCTTGTTTTGCTTGACATTATTGTATCGGCGGGCCTTTTTTTATTCTGCTCTGCCTATAATGTGTATTGTCTTTAGTTAGAAATACTCCAGCAAGATTGGGAATGCAGAAGGACCAATGCGCAGAAAGAATGTAACGCATACGCACCGTGGGACAACCAAAATGTCCGCTTCTATGGCTAAATTATTATTATTGTTTGTTATATATAATATTATTATTTTTAGACCCGTTCTTAAAAAGAACAAGGGTATATTGGATTCGTGCGAATGTATGTAACAGGGAAAGTCATTTTGTAGTTTGGTAACAAAATGGGAAATACTGAGTTCCGTGCTCTGGTAAAACAGTGTTTATTCAAAGGGTAAACACCGTTGAAGCGAAAAAATGGATTGAAAAATGCTACCCGGATTCTTGTTCATCAAAATCAACGATTTGTCGGTGGTTTGCCTAGTTTAAACACGGTCGTACCGACACAAATGACGCGGAACTCTCGGGTATTTCTGTGGAAGCTGTTATACCGGAAAATGTGAGTGAAGGACAAAAATCATAATGAAAGATCGTAAATTTAAGCTCCGTGAGATTGCTGAAATGACACAGATATCATATGGAAATGAATTTAATATACTTAATGAAAAATTGAGCATGAAAAAGGATTTTTTCAAGTGGGTGCCGCGATAGCTTTCAAAGGAGAAAAAACAGCAACGATTTAGAACAAAAGTGATACAGAAGCACTTCTGAAGCAATAATGCAGAACCATTGTATCACCCTAAAAGTTTATTGTTGATGAAAAAAAAAAATGTAAAAAATGTTGTTTTCGTTGTTAGTCCCGGGACTTTTTGATCCATGAGTTATTCATTTATGTTTCGAAAATTAGACGGTTACGCAAACTTGTGTCCGCGCAAATGACAAAAATATGTTGCGCCCACAAGCTTCTCCATAAAAACATGTCGACTCGGCTGTTGATGCTGATATACTTTATATATAAAGGGTCGGAAAAGCTTCATTCTCCCTCAAACATACATTCGCGCGAATCCAATATACCCTTGTTCTTTTTAAGAACCGGTTATAATTACGAAAATTGTTTGCGCCCAAAATTTTAATGTTTTTATAATGTTTCAAAAATCAGGTGAAACTGAAAAACGGTTATTTATAGTCGATACACTCGACTATAATCTTTTTTACTTGTTTAATTTGTCCTGTGCCCTGTAGCCAGCGTCCGGATACCATTTTTTCCAATTATGGTTTATTGTCTACTTATTTAATATGTGTAAAAATAGGCGGAACATTGCTTTTATTTTAATTATTTGCAAAGGGTTTAAATTGGTTCAGAGTGAAATCAAGCGACGTCGCCCGTACCCCAGTCCGGTGTGTTGATTTATCGCTCAAAAACCTTTTCAATTGGGAATCCCAGTCATTGAAGGAAATTTATAAATACGATGGTAGCGGCTTTGGAGTGCAGGAGAAAATGTTGAGGAGGAAGCGAAGCTGTTTTCCGGCCTGGGGTCGGAACTATGGAAAACAAACTGAAATTATGCTATCAACTGAAAATTCACAAAACTAATTCGGTAAATGGGAAATGGTATTTCTTTGGTCAGCTTCTTGCTCCGCCTGTGCTAGCAGCTGCTGAGATGTTCCAGCAAAACTTGTTTTCTTATTCGGGTCTTGTTTTATTTTTGGGAAAATTGTTGCCATTTGTTTTAGAATTAATTTTCCAAAGCATTTCTTTGTTTCTACTTTCCCTCTTTTCATGGTTCTATGTATTTTTGTGCATTCATGTACGAGGCAATTTTCTATTGAAGCATTTTCAATTTCCCATGTAGTGTAATGTGTGTTTTCCATTTCCCATGGGTCTGAATGTGTTTCTGTCGTTTTGTGTCGTGCCTGTGTATCTTTGAGCCATTTGTATTCTGCATCTCGTGCATAATTTATGGCTTCAAATAAGTTTATTTATTTATTTATATTGCGCCGCGTAAGCCGCACAACTACACATGAGTTCCGGCGTAGGCAAAGCCAAATGGAGAACATCAGGGCCGCAAATAATTTCATTAAAAGCGTAATCCGCTTAACACCCTCTTGCACCGCGATCCTTCCGCAGGAGGTCTCGCGGTTGGCCGGTAAAGTTTATCATTTCGAGTGCACGCGTTTTGCCCACAATTTAACACGCACCCGCACGCACAGCAATGCTCATAAGTGCATAGAGCGAGCGAGCTACCAACCCTGTCCACCCATGCAGGTTAGGGGTCAGGGACCAAGGATCCTGCTCTCCTGCCTCCTGCCTTCCTCCTCCTGTGCTACACAACAACAACAAACACAACAACACAAAGTAGAGCCACCCAACCAACAAACCAAACAACCGACTAGTCAACCAACCAGCCACATAACATAGAACGAAGCATCAGCTTTAATTAAGATCAAATTCGCAAAGGATCGATATGTTCCAATTATGAGTACCTTTCATAAAGTTTTGTAGAACAACGGTGATCATTTAGATCTATCATGTACAGTAGTTCTTTGGCGGGTCAGATCACCTGCTTCTCCTGATCGATGCAAGGCCATAAAACTACTCAAAGACTAATCAAAGTTTTCCCAAGCTATCGATCTGGGATAGGCAGATGACTGCGCCGCCTGCAACATATCGGTTGCAGTTTGATCTTATTTTTAATATTGTGTGCAGGAAAACCAACTCCCGCAGACAAATACAAGTTTTGAAGCCTTTATTGTTCTATACAAAACAAGAAAAGCTCAACCACCCGGCGTTCTTTTCTCTCCCTCTCTTCTCTCTGTCTCTCCAACCGTGTATCCGCTTGTCTGACAACTGCTCTGCAGAGCGACCTTGCCACTGAACGACACCAAAGACCCGCTCGGCAGCGAGTGCAGCTGCTCCCACAATGGCGTCGGCTTGGGAGGCGTTGGTTCAGCAGGAGGAGGATCAGGACCGGCAGTGGGACTGGCAGGATCAGTAGCAGGCGGCGGGGCAAACGGCAGTACCAGCAGTTGCAGCAACGGCGGCGGCGGCACCACCAGTACCACTCATCAGCACCATCATTACCATTTAAATCACAATCAGAATCTGAATCAGAATCCGAATCAGAATCCGAATCAGAATCCGAATCAGAATCCGAATCAGAATCAGAACCACCACCCGTATCCGCACCACCAACTGCAGCAGCACCACTTCCACCAGTCCTCATCATCGAAGCAGCCCCAACAGTCGCACAACCACCATAATCATAACCGCCAAGACCCATCGAACAACAGCACCTCCAACGCTCTGACCTCACCCATGTCCAGCGGATCGATCACCACATCCAATGCTAATTGCAACTCGCTAGCAGCCTACCTGGGCTTGGGCCGAGATGGAGGAGTGGGCGGTGGCCCCACATCCCACATGGGCTACGGCCTGAGCATGGGTCTGGGGCTGTCTAATCTGCGTACCACCAGCATCGATTCTGACACCGATCTGGTGGCTGCTGACGTGGCTATGAACAATGCTACTGTTATACCGGGTTCCAGTTCTGTCGCCGGTGTCGGTGGCGGTGCCGGATCGAGTTCTGGTTGCTCCGCCTCAGCGGCCCATTACCTGCGTTACAGCAGCAACTATCGCTCGGCTGCCGCGGCCCAGGCATCGGCGGTGCATTCCTCACCAAATGGCCACGGTGTCCACAGCCCACGGCCGCAGGCATCACAGCCACAACTCTCATCCAGCATCTCATCAGCCTCGTTTTATAATCGCCTCCTACTCCTCGATAATTCCAGCGGCGATGCTGTCGGCGGCGGTGGCGTTGCCGGCGAAAGGGCAGTCGGTGGAGGCGCCGCAGGAGCGAGCACTGACAGTAATGAAAGCGTGGCCGAGGCAGCCGCCTCCAATGGCCTTCTGGACAAGCATGAGCTAGAAGCCACCACAAACAACAGCAGTACCACCCCCCTGCAGTCCGCCGGCGATGGTTACTTGCACTCCAGTTGCCCGTCGGCTGATGTGGCGAGCTCGGGCGTGGCGGAGGGACCCTCGACGAGCAGCTCCTCGTATCTCTACCAGAATCTGCTAAGAAGCAGTTCTAGCGAAGCGCCTCCGTCGGCAAATAACTGTGATTATCGGCACGAGAGCAACCAGGTGAGATCCGAACATAGTGGTCTAGAGTAAAAGTTATAAGTTATAAACTTGATTCTTTTGTTAAACAGAATGGTCTGGAGGATTCGCCTCGACGCCATAGCTCTATGGATCAGCTGATTGGACTGTTAAACGACATGGGAAAATCTTCAAGGACACGAAGCCTTAGTGACGGCGGCACCCAAGACGACAACGAGGGTAAGCAACCAAAGATTTGCGAATTGAATTGAAAAGCGCAAATTAATTGACTCTCCATCGTGATTGCAGTGGAGAAGGAAGCACAACCGGACCTACTAAATAACACGCCACCGGTACCGCCCAAGAGATCCCACAAGCGACGCCACACACCGCCCCGGCCCATTTCGAATGGACTGCCGCCAACCCCCAAGGTGCACATGGGCGCCTGTTTCTCGAAAATCTTCAACGGGTGCCCGCTGCGGGTACACTGCACCGCCTCTTGGATTCATCCGGAGACGAGGGACCAGCACCTGTTAATCGGGGCTGAGGAGGGCATCTACAACCTGAACATGAACGAACTGCACGACGCGGCCATTGACCAACTCTTTCCGCGTCGCACCACCTGGTTGTATGTGATCAAGGACGTGCTGATGAGCCTGTCAGGTAAGTAAACAAACTGTCTTGCACTTAATCCCCTCTAATCTTTGAGTTACTCCCCAGGCAAATCGTGTCAGCTGTATAGGCACGATTTGGTGGCCCTGCACTCAAAGCAAACGGTTCGCTTCTCACTGCACATGAACAAGATCCCAGAGCGTCTGGTGCCCCGGAAGTTCGCCCTGACCACCAAGGTACCGGATACTAAAGGCTGCACACAGTGCTGTGTGACACGAAACCCGTACAATGGCTATAAATACTTGTGCGGGGCCACCCCCAGCGGGATATTTCTGATGCAGTGGTACGATCCGTTGAACAAGTTCATGCTTCTGAAGCAATGTGAGTGGCCGGCTATCAGCATCCAGGGCGGCGGGCACGGGTGCGTCCAGAACGGTCACACATCCGTCTTCGAGATGATCATCACGCCGGAGCTGGAGTACCCTATTGTGTGCACGGGCGTTAGGAAAGCAATGAATGGCTGTCTTAAGCTGGAGCTGATCAACATGAACAGTATGATAGGACGCTAAGATTGGGTATTAGTAATAAACGATATGCTCTGAACAGGTGCCAGCTGGTTCCATTCGGATGACCTGGAGTATGACGCCATGGCCACGATGGTGCCGCGACGCGACCTGCTGAAGGTGGTGCGTGTGCACCAGGTGGAAAAGGACGCCATCCTGGTCTGCTACGGCAATGTTATGCAAGTGGTAACGCTTCAGGGCAATCCCAAGCAGCACAAGAAGATGGTATCGCAGCTCAACTTTGACTTTAACGTGGACAGCATTGGTAGCCACACAACTTTTAGCTCACTTTCCTATTTAATCTAACAAAATCGACTCGTTTTCAGTTTGTCTACCGGACAGCGTTTTGGCATTCCACAAGCACGGCATGCAGGGGAAATCCCTACGCAACGGGGAGGTGACTCAGGAGATCAAGGACATGAGTCGAACCTACCGGCTGCTGGGCAGCGACAAGTAAGACCCCCTATTCAATTAACCAAACTAAATCGATGACCTAATGGATAAAATTTGTGAACTTTCAGGGTTGTGGCCCTGGAGAGCCAGCTACTGAGGACCGGCTCCCTGGGCAGCGAGGAGGGACACGATCTGTATATCCTGGCTGGACACGAGGCCAGCTACTAAGATGAGTTTGAAGGCAGTCTGCTAAAGTCAATGTTATATTTTAAATATAATCTGGTGACCCTCACCCAACATATACCCAACTCCAAAACCCATGAGACGTTGTCCGGAGCGCCCAACTCCAAAACCCATGAGACGTTGTCCGGAGCGCCAAGCCGTCAACTATTAAATGTAATTGAATTACTCGTAGGCTAAGAAGCGATTTATTTGATCTTAGAGGGCGTTGAAATTCTCTAGGGCGCGATAGCTTAGAGTAGCGCAATTAAATGCACCGAGAGGCAGCCTTTGAACAACTGAAATCCCTGCAAACCCAGCCAGCATTTTTTGGTATTATATATGCACGGCGTCTACGTCCGACCGATTCCATTGTAGTTTTATTTTTGTATTATAAAGAAAAATACTTTAATTTATACGAAACTAACCTTAATCACCTATAAAAGAGTTATGTTAGAGATTTGTGTGACCGTATCACACAGCCAGCCAGTATATACGTTTCCAAAAATAGTCAGCAGAAGAATAATATAAAGATTCCAATGATACACACAAGATTTTTAATGAAATTACTTCTTAGGCGATAGCAGATAGTAGTTAGAAAATGTGAGTCGCAACCTTTTTAGCGTTTTAAATTGCTTTTTGAATGGCTCAAAGGATAGGATACAAAGTGAGGACCGGTTTGTTGGGAAACAAAACTCTAGCGCTTAAGACTTTTTTCTAAATTGGTCAAACACGAATTAACAAAATTAATGCAATTACAATTTAATGGTATGTATCTGTGTGTTAACCGAGTCAACTGATTGTCATAGTTACGGTTCAAGACCCTAGGCTAAGCGATAAGTCGCAACCACTTTTCTGGGAAGCAACTTACGTCGATCTATTCAGTTGTAAAAATATTCATACTAGATGCTAAGTTTAGTTCATACAGAAAACCAAACGTAAAACCGAAAATTACTAACTAAAACTGAGAAATAAAACGGAGAAAAACCAGATAAAACCACACAAATTGTTGAACTCTAGTTTAGTGCAAGAATAAAAAGTATTTGAATGAAATGTGTGTTTGTATTTTTAATATACATAGGTCCTTTTCCACCTGGTGCACACGCACCACCTTCAGCAGGTCGCGTCGCGGCACCATCGTGGCCATGGCGTCATACTCCAGGTCATCCGAATGGAACCAGCTGGCACCTGTTCAGAGCATATCGTTAATTACTATTACCCAATCTTAGCGTCCTATCATACTGTTCATGTTGATCAGCTCCAGCTTAAGACAGCCATTCATAGCTTTCCCTACGCCCGTGCACACAATAGGGTACTCCATTTACGTTTATATTTATTATTTTGGAAGCGGCACAATATTTAACCGGCTATGTTCGCAAATATACACTGCAGCAGGACATTGCAGCAGGGCATTGTTGTCCAAAACACACACACAATCACATCCGACAAACGCGGTATGCGCCATTTTGTCGGAGCTATCGGGAGTGCGGAATTTATTCAGTTGCCGAGACCCGAATAAAATTTGTCGGTTATATTAGCGGTGAAAGAAAATCAGTTGTCAGCCGACCATCAACATGCGCAGTGATCAAAATATTTCGGCAGCTTGGGGGTAATCAATGTGTCCGTGATCTTAAATTTCCTTACAAGAGAGTGAGTCACGTTGCTAAGAGAGCGCAAATAAAAAACCGCCAACCAGTTGGCGGGATTTACATATGTATTCAGTGGTGCAAAGACGCGCTTCGATCTGCGCTCTGTTAATTCGCGTTTTTTGTCGCTTTAATTGTTTAAATCGGTCCTAAAAATTTGATAAATCGCTAGTGCAATAAGTGTTTATCATAGTGGTGGTCGTCGTTCGATTAAAAGTGCATTATCTTTTGCACAATTTGCGAAAGTGGTTTGCGTATTTTGGTGTTTTTTTTTCATTTTTTTTTTCTCTTGTTTTGTGTGCGTGCTCGCGCGTGTGGATCGCAGTGTGTCGCATGAGAGGGACTGAGAGAGCAGAATAACGGTAAGTGGTCATCGCTTTGGTGCCTTATTCCTTTCAAGGTACGTACATACAGTGATGGAAAAAATAATAGAAACGAATTTCCACTTTGGGCTTAAATACGCATTTTTAATAAGTAACGTGGTAATGAGTGGAAATTTTAGTTTTTCTCTGATATGTATAAATTAAGAAGTCTTGGTTATCTTAGTAAATAAGTTTATTTATTCGCTCCGCTGTTTAGCGTGAACGATTTATTATTTAATAATAATTAATAAGTTTTGGTTTGTCTTAGTTAATTAGTTTTCTTTGTCCGCTCCGCTGTTTAGCGTGAACGACTTATTATTATATAACTATCCACGTGATTCTGCGGGATGAGTTATTTATTATGAGTCTTGCGCGGTGATGTCCGGCGCATGTGATCTCCACAAATCGACTAAAACTAGGTACAGAAAATGTTCTTATCTCTAATGTTAAATCTACTGACGAAAACATAGTACCGAAATAATCTTATCTCTAAAGCTCTTCTTACAACTACCCAAATAAAGCTTGTCTTACACTACTTCCCAAGATCGGGTCTTACGACTATATGAGAAAATATATTAAATAAATTTGCCGCAGGGTGATTGTGTTAACTCCTCCCTTTCTTAGTCGAAGGCTGTCCTCAGACTTCTTAAAATGGACTGTGAGGACTGGAACGATGATCTTGAAAACGTTTAGGATTCCGTTGTCTATACCGCTGGAGTGTTAAAGACCCTTATTAAATATTAGATATTCTAGGCTTTAAATAATAATTAAATTAACAGTAATACCTACCAAAGTATGAAAATATATAAAGTATGAAAATTTGTTTTAGGGGTATTTGTAGAACGATAATTGATTGAAATATCTCTGTTTGCGAAAGCTTTGAAATCATTAGTGTAGCATTTCTCTTTGGCTACGGTAAAGAGGATGACGCAAAACAAAAAAAAATATATTAAGATTGGTCAAATGTTTAATTGATAAACGTTTGCAAACTTTGTTATCAGTGTTTTAGTCTGCTTTCGTGTAACCGGATTTTTTATTTTTTTTTTTTTGCGGTTGTCAGCCCAAAATATAAACGACAAGACTAAAGAATTTAAACGATTAATTGATGTTCAATGATTTTAACGTAAATTGTCTTTATGCACGATCCTCCCCTTTATGAGGACCGTTGTCCCAAGGTCTGCTTCGATCGTTTCTGTCCTATATCGTGGGGTAAGTTTATTTCCCAGACGTTTGTTCAATTTGACTAGGACGGTTTCTCCCACCTCAAAAGTTCTGTCTCATCTTGTTTCGTTTATTCTTTTTAGCTGTATCTCCCGTAATTTTTTTCAAATGATTGTTTTTGAACTGCGAGCGCACCGCCGACAGCACTTTCTACGATCGTTTTTAACTGAGCTTCACTTAACTCCATTTCGCTGTCTCTATTTGTTTTTGACCACCAATTATTTTCTGAAGAGTTGTTTTCCTTTGCACTGTCTAACCGCCGCGCCTGATGGACTGACCATTTATTCAAATTTAACAAGAGGTCGTCTAAAATTATTTCACTGTCGCTCATGTGTTTTTGTCGTCAATTTGCACAGATAATATAATAATAATGAATACCACGTTACTTATTAAAAATGCGTATTTAAACCCAAAGTGGAAATTCGTTTCTATTATTTTTTCCATCACTGTACATGGTATGTGGTATCTCGTTGTCAAGAAATCTCGACTACAGCGTTCCTACTTGTTATATATTAATCGTATTTAATTATTTATTCTACTTTTATTTTTATTCTATTTATTTATTTGTTCTATTTATATATGTATCTATTATATATAATTTGTTTTATTTGTTGTTAAATCCGTTTGCTATTTTTTTTGGGTATTATATATTTTTTTCAATCTTTGTACGCCACTCCCTTTTTGTTGGGAGCGAAACGCACCATTCCTCCAGGAACAGCCGTTTTTTTGGTGTTTCGTTTTGTTTTGATTTGTTTTGGGCTTTACATTTTGTTGTTATTGTTGTTAATTCTGTTTGGTTTTTATTTAGTGGTGTGTATGAGTTGACTTTGTGCTGCGTCTTGTCTTTTTTGGTTCGGCCCTGCAAGGGGAAGGGCCAATTATTGTTATGTCCGAATAAGCCAGCCGGATCGGCGCAATAACTCACACAGGGTCAAGTAGGTCCAAAGCACTACATTAATATTTATAATGTTTATTTATAGTTATACTGTTAGGTATTACAACTAACCAATTATGCAGCATGGCATTGTAGGTATTGCCAAAAACAAACACACAATCACCTGCAATCTACACTTGCTGATAATATCTCTATAATGATAATACAAATAAAATCTCCCTTAATGACTAACCCACATCTCTTCTTCACACTCTTATGCTCTTAGGCCTTTCAATGAAGGAGAAACAAAGGAGAAACAAGAATAGGAGATCGTCGAGCTCAGGTTTGTGGTGTTATCAGTTCACAGCGCTCGATTTTTCTTTGACCGCGACACGTCACGTGCGTGGGATTCGGCGAGTTTTGTTTTATTAAAATCGAAAGTGCATTGCGGGTCGCGGGTTGCAAGTGAGTGTTTTTGGCCAAGTTATGTATTATTGCGATTCCCAAGCTCAGGCCCTTTTCTGCCGCGTTTGTG